>VDFB02344945.1:0-185023 GCA_007258455.2 Sequoia sempervirens | reverse complement strand
CTCTATCTGGAGGTCTACCTGGCGGAATATCACTGAACACCTTATCATGCTTGATTCTGATCTTCTGAATGTCCGGATGATACTCTGTCCTTTGCTGTCCCTCCTGTAAAGGTGCTAAATGACACTCGGCAGCCCACTCTACCATGTCATGACGCATGAGTCGCTCCATTCGGCGAAAGGAAATTGTTTTAAGGTCGCTGTCCCGTATTGCCTTAAGAATGTGAGTCTTCCCGTCGACCTCAAAACGTATCTCCATATCCTTGAGACGAAGTGTGACCTCCTCCAGTGAGTGCAACCACTTCATTCCCAATACTAAATCGATGTCTCCCATATTGACAACATAGTAATCTGCCTTGAACTCATAGTTGTTCAAGCGTAATGGAAGATCTCTAATCATGCGTTCGCATCTCAAAGTGTACCCATCCGCCACTTTGACTCTGATGCCCTCGAACTCCTCTGTGATAAGCCCTCGTTTCTCAACGAACCTAGCATCAATAAAATTATGTGTAGCTCCTGTATCCAATAGGGTAATGACCCTCTGACCTGCTAATACACCGCGGAGCCGGAAAGAACCCTCCTGCTGGATGCTAGACAATCTACCCTCCTGTATCTGAAGCTCGGGCTCTACCTCTGCTCTATGCTCTAGAGTCTCTGACTCTGAATCATCTGAATGCTCTGGCTGCTCTGAATTTTCTGATTCTGAGTCCTCATAGTATGCCCACATAACACGATTCGCCTTGCCCTTAGGTCTTAGAGGGCAATCGTGATTGGCATCATACGGTCCCTTGCAGTAAAAGCATAACTTTTTCCTGCGAAGGTCATTCAGGGCCTCACGATCCAAAGGTGGGAAGGCTGATTTACCTTTCGAATCGTTTCTATAATCTGATTTGTTTTTGTTATAATCAGATTTATCATTATTTTTATTAAAGCCCTTGTTATCTCGGAACGATGAAGAACCTCTGGAGTTAAATTTATTTGCCGGGGCTGCAAACTCCATGTTACGTGCCTTCCTCATCGCCTCCTGTAATGATGGAGGATCAAAGGCTTTTATCCAGCCTTTAAGTGGTTCTGTCAAACCCTCCATAAAGAGAACTACCAACCGCCTCTCAGATATGCTCGGAACCATGACGGATAGTCTCTGAAAGTCGCTGATGTATGTCTCGAGATTGCCACTCTGCCTCAACTGTGCCAAATCTCTGAAGTAAGTTTCTGGATCCTTCCTATCAAATCTCTCAACCAACCTGTCTACGAACTCCTGATATGAAGTGATCCTATCATGATGTAGCGTCACCATACCGTGATGCCACTACCGCGCTACTTCCCCTCGGCAATGTAGCGTGACCCGATAGCTGCCTCTCTACCTGACGCAAGCAAGGAATGTATCAAGTTTGCTAATCCAAGCTTGGGCTGTCATCTTCCCACTGCCATCAAACATCACCAGATTCAACCTGTTAGTTGCATGTTTGAGGTCATTATTCTGCTGTCGGGGTCTCCAATCCTGACGAGCCCTATTGTGTTCACGCCTCTGTGTGATAAAACGGTCAAAAGTGATCCGTTCTCTAACTGCAGGAGGTATCAACTCCCACTCCTCGTTTGCTGCCATAAGGTTATCAGCAAACAAATCATCCCGATCCTCCTCTGGCATAGCCTCATCGCCTCCCTGTCTGCGGAACGTAGGGCCTTGTAGGCCTATCACCGTCCGCGGATAATCGTCCCCTAGGTGCTCTCCGCGACTCCAAAGATCACCCTGCCGCATCGCTTCACGATGTGGTGACGGTCTCTAAGTCCCTAATCTCTGCAGTGCCTCGTAAGCACCTGCTGTAATACATCATCAGATCGACGTTGTCCTGCACGAAGATCTCTGAGTGTGAGTAAGACCTCAGCATCATCCTGATCTCGGTTGTTATGAGGGATATCTGTCCGAGGTATATCTGTTCTCTCAGCCCTATCATTCCTGTCAGCCATGATTTCCGGCTGCCTGCTCAAACTGCGTTGCCTTTCAAGCAAGGCACGTCTGCGAGTGTAGTACCTGTATGTATCAATTTCCTCTGGTTGCATGTGATGGCCAAACCCTAGGATGGCAGAATCAAGCTCTGATACCACTGTAAAACCCCTGTTTCCCCCTGACACTGTTTCTGATAGATTTTCAATGTTTTCTGACGTTTTTGGGTTTTTGCAATTTTTTTGTGTTTTTGATGCAATGATAGAAAGGTACGATTTTGCTAATAAATGGAAATAAATTCACTAAAAATCAAATAGCTCTGGAAATACAACAATAACAATGCCAGTATCCTTTATTCAACTTTTCAAGTGATTACAATGATACCCAGAAGAAAGCAATGTATAAAAGAAGAATTTTTATTGGGAAAAGAACCTGATTTTCTGGTACGGCTGAAGGTACAAATCAATACAGCAGAAATAAATATGATCTCTTTCCTTCCCTCTGGCATGCACAAATTCATCAACTGGTATAGGCGCCTCCTTCAGAGCAAACTGGAACCCTTAGACAAAGGCGTTGATTTTTATTTGATGAAGACGACTTAATGACAGAAGTACGGCCCTGGCAGAGGTACGGCCTGTCAGAAAGCTGCAATAAATGTGGTACGGCCTCCTTAAAATTGATGACTTAACCTCTGTGGAAGATGCGCCAAGAAAGTTAGATGATCTCCGACACTAAACAACTGATAATACTGAAGATGTAAATTCCTTTGAAGCTCTATAGTTTCCTCTGAATAAGAAAACCTCTGTGGCAATAAATCAAGTGGTATTCCACACTCTCTGAATTGCTTTCCGTTGGAGATGGCTCGTTCCCCAAGGCAAACGAACATGAAACCCTAAGTCTCAGGCTCAGACCAAAATTGATCAGTTTTCAAAACTCAATAATCACATAATGCACAATTTCCAAGGCAAAATCCACTAATAGGCTGAAAAGTGCGATTTGCTTGAAAATAGGGTTTCATTAAAATATTCACGTTTTTAATATTTTAATATTTCAATAGTCCATCACTGAATATTTTAATTACTTTTAATAATGACTTTTGGCCCCTTCTGATGTTGGGCGCACCCTTCAAGGAAAACCACTTAAGTTATAATATTAAATTATAACTTTATATTATAAACGTTAATTAATTAATATTTAATCAATACGATCAAATATTAATATCTCCCTTATTTCTAACCCGTTTACTGATCCGTCTGATGCTGACAGACTCTGAAGTGATTCCTGATGCCGCCACAGCCAACTGCTAAAAATAGCAGTGGTCCCACACTGCCTGCCAAGAACTGCTAAAAATAGCAATTCTGCAAATATCCTCCGATCGAGCCAGAACGAAAGACAACTGATCAATCCCTGCTGACTGAAGCTGAGCCAAGCTCCGAAGTGACCCCCTATCCAGTCCATCGGCCTACGAGGGTCGTATGATAGGCCAATCCTGTCGTCTGAGAGATGTCACTGAGAAGGGGACATGACATGACTCCTTCTGCTCAAAATGCTCTGCGACATGAGCCTGTTGTTGAGACCCTCCCTAGTTTGATTTCTGATCAGCCAACCTCTTTCTGCAGTGCTTCTTCATGTGACCAAGTTTACCACAATAATGACATGTGATAGTCTTCAAATTCTTCGAAGTATTATCAAAATTTCTTGACCTTTCTTCTGAGGCCTTTTGCCTTTGCCCTCAATGAATCATTGATGCTACAAAACTACTTCTTCCATCTATCTTACTGCAAGAGCTTGTTGCACAAATCATCAAACTTCAAGTCAACAGTTGTAGAGGTGACATTGAGTGTCTCAATGAAATTTTCATATGTCCATGGTAAGCTTTCCAGCATTATGACAACCATATCTTCTTCCATCTTGCAACCAATGGTTTCCAATTGATTGCGAATACCTTTGATCTTGATCAAATGATCCTGCAAAGACATCTTCTCATCCATCATGATCAAGAACAACACATTTTAAGGAAGAAGGCCCCACCTTTATTTGACGTCTCATGCAGATCTCATAGGTGTTCCTAGATCTCAACAAAGGTTTTGGTAGAAGGAACCTCTATTGGAAATGTTGTCATTGATTTCTAGGGCATATGAGGATAATGGTGAATCTTCCAAATTTGCACAAGACTCCAAGTTATGGAAGTTGACAAAGATGTAGTGGAGAAAATGAAGTTATGTTTGAAAATTCATCACATTTAAAGGAGATGCCTTTATTTTGATTTGCTTCCTTGTTAGATCCAGATATATAGAAGATAATCTTAAAAGAAGTACCTTGCAGATATATTATCTGTATTAGCTTTGACTATATTTGTGGAAGATAAGAAAAAATCCATGGAGCTGATAGAAAGGACCATTTGTAATTAGGAAGTAAAATCAAATGTAAGACTTGTTATGGTGGCTGACTCATAAGAAGGCAATGTAATTTAAAAGAGATAAATTAAAAAGGCCGACTTAAAGATAACGGGAGAGATTAAAAAGGAAGCCGACTCATTATAATATGCAGCGACTTGTTTATTATAAACAACAATTCCATTATTAATAACTAGGCAATGATTAAGGCAGTGAATAATATAAAAGCAACGATGTTATAAGGAGAGCAATTGATAGGTGCAATTTATTCATGAAAGAAGTATAAGCAGCAATTAAATTTATGAAAGTCACCAATTAATTAATAAAGCAAAAGGCAACGATTGAGTCTAACTAAAGGGCACATTTATTTTATAAAAGTCACACCTCTTGACAAACAATACATCCCTCCATGAAGTCACCTACCTTGGGATGATATAAAGAATGGAAGAAATGTGGAATTAGAAGCAAAAATTTTCAATGAATAAGTAATAAAGAAGAGAAAGAGCAGAAATATAAAGAGTAAATCTGATTTATATCAAAGATGTTTATGTGATGAAAAAAAGAAATTATGCTAGTGAGTTGGATTAATAATATTTAGATTTGAGAAGGAAGAGATTGGTGATTGAATCAGATTTGTAAGGATTGTGAAAGAATTTATAATTTTGGATTAGATTTGTGTGAAGGAGAATATCATATCAGCCATTGAAGGATTAATAGGTTGGAGCCTATTCAAATAGAGGTTGTAGCCTCTTGCTAGGTTGGAGCTCAGTTTGTGTGGGGGTTGAAGCCTCCAATAGGTTGAAGCCAATATTTTTGTCAACTAGAGATTGGAGTCTCTAGTAGGTTGGAGCCTACAAGAAGAAGAAAGAAGATATACATATATATTATATATAAGCAAAATTGTGCCGTGGTTTTCTCTTGCAAGGGTTTCCACATAAATCGTGTGTTCTCTTTGTGTTCTTAATTGCTAGATCTTGCATGTGTAGTTGATGTAATTGATTAAATTTGAAAAGTAAAAGTTTATGATATACTAATTCACCCCCCCTCTCAGTATAATCGTGTGCTCAACAACCTCCGGAAGCATTTCATATGTGATGGATAACTTAATGAGCATAACGGCTTCATGATTACACTCATCAAACTTGTCTTGGTCTTTATCCGCAACTATGCGATGAGTGTATATGCCTAGGACAATCTGATCAAAGCATCTGTACTCGAAGATCGTGAGCATTCTTTATTTCCACATGTTATAACTTTTTACAGTGAACCTCTGGCTGCCTTCCAACATAATGTTGGGTAGTGACGCCATCCCTCCTACAATCTAGAATTACGAAAAAACGATAAATCTTGCTGCCACTGAAATTTTTTAAGAAATTTTTTTTTCAAAAAACCTAGCAGCAATCAGCACTTCACGATTTAATAAAAATTGACGAAAAAAATCTGCAATAAAAATTTTGGAAAATCAGCTTAAAACCTAGGTCATGAAACCCTAAGTGCCAATGCACAAAGCAAAAAAAAAAATGCCATGTTTTGATGAAAACATGCCAAAATATTGGTCTAAATGGCTAGGGTTTCTAGCAAATCTCTGAAAACCCACAATTTTGTTCAAAAAAATTGCCAAAAATGATTGAAAAATCTTCAAGAAAACTATCGCTGATTTTGGAAATCACCTGCAAAAGACACAAAAATCCATAGCGGCTTCTGAGGCCTGTCGCGCGCCAATAAGAATCTCATTGCGTGTGCAGAAAAAACCTTGGCACGGATTTTTGCTCCAAAAAAACAAACCCACGATTCTAGAAAAAAAACCAGCACAATAGAAAGAAGAAAACTAGGCACACAAATTTGCAATTTTCAAATGAAAGAATGATGCGATTTCATAAAAACAAAAGCCCTACAATTTTTATTGAAATAAAACCTGCATTTTGTAGATCAAAAATGTTGTGAATCCTCCAAAATAACCCACGTGATTTTGGATGAAACAAACCCGCAATTTTTAGCAAAACACCCACAAATTTTTATTAAAAAAAATCTGCCAAAAAAAATAAAAAGAAGATCCGCAAATTTATTTTAAAAAATCCACCAAAACTTCAAAAATTTGAGATTTTCCTTCCTTGGCTGATCTATACTGAATCCTTTTGGTAAATTCTCTACCACGATCGCTATCACCAATCCCAACGTTTCACAAACCCAAGCTTTGATCCCATATAATGGAAAGTAATAACACAGAATAATTAATAAGATATTCAATATTCAATTAAGGAGCAAAAGTCTCAAGAGATTACAAAGATCTATCTGTAAAGGATAAGATCGACAACTAAGAAAAACAAAAGATAAGAACTTAACTAAAAGAATAAAACAATATTCCTAAAGTCTATCCTAATGACTTAATCAACCATTATTGTAATCTCCCCTTCTGAGTAGCTACCAAGTGATCGTTTAGCCTTTAATTATTCCTGAAAGGCTAAAAGGAGAAATAAGGGAATAAATATTAAATTAATTATTTGCAAAGTTATCTCAAAAAATAATATCATAAAGATAGCTTTATATTTAATTGATAAAGTGCCGATAAGGGCGTGGTTTGGTGGTCAAGTCACTTGGTTGTAGTGACGGCCACTAGGGTTCAAACCCTTGCTAGGCCATGTAATGTCCCCTTCTCAAATCTGATCTTTCTAGTGACCGTTGGCCTTTTCCTTGGGAACCCGAAGGCTAGTCGGAAGATAAATTAGGGTTTCCTATGTTTGAGGAGGTCATTGCTCAGAGATGATGGATTCAATGGCGGGTTCTTTCTGGGCTTTCAGAGAGCTTCGCAGGGGTATGTTCATCTCGGCATTCAGAGCATTTTCCGGAATTTACTATTTTTAGTAAATTCTATTTTTGGCAGTTCAACAGTCGGGTCCAGCATGGTTGACTTCCTATGTCAGTTTGATCAGTTGGCTTGCTCATTGATGGCTTTGGGGCGCATTTGGAGAGATAAGTTGTATTAATTAATTAAAGTCACGTTTGAATATTATATTATAACGTTGACCCCCTTGGCCTAGTCTGATGACTTCAAGTTGTTTTTAAAAAGTGGTCTTGAGGGTGGCGCCTTCATAAAGGATTATTTCTTATTTTTCTAAAGTCAAAACCAAGCTTTAAAGTGGACGCCATGATTAAAATATCGAATTTAATTAAAATGGTCAATATTGAATTTGAAAGAAAAGGACGCCATTCCTTAAAACGGATTAGGGTTTTGACTTGAAGAAGAGATTAGGGTTTCATGAAGTCAGCAGGAAATTATATAAGGAAGACTTGGTTCATCATTTTGGCATCTTTGGTCTATGCTAATGTTATGCTGCCGAAATGGTTGCGGAATTGCTTCGAGGAATGAATGCCTCCTAGTCTGGGCTCGACTTCGTGCTTGAGAGACAGCACCTAGTGGAGAGGTTCGATTATTTGAGTGATTTTATAGTAAGTTTTGCATTGTTGTAGAGTTATTACTTGAAGTTCAGATTTTTGCATTTCATAACTTTTCTGGAGTTGCTGATTTGATACAGCAGATCCATGTTTTTACTCATATCTCAAAAAATACAAAAATGCTAGTTCTGGGTATTGCATCAATCTTTAAGTTTGTAAGGGGCGTTCATTTTCTCCAATTTATAGGTTTTAATGTTGTGTATTGAATTTTTAATGCCAAGTCGAATTCTTCAGCTGGGCCGTACCATTTAATGACATTGGGATTCGTGCATAATTCATGTGTGGGTTTTAGATCTGTTTTCAGTGTCTCATCTTAGGCGTCTATTTGGTTAAGGCTTAGTGCATTTGATCTCTAGTCAATCGGAGGTCATACGTGGAAGATATGAGCATTTAAGTAGTTTCTTTGACTGCTGTTTTATGCATTTAATGAGCAGATTTGTAACAGAGATCAGAAATCTGTATCTTGAACTTTGAAAGTGTTTGGTTCTGGTATTACTATTTAAAAGTAAAGGTGATTTCATATGATGTAATGCTGATCCCTTAATGTCATAAGATATTGACAGGCAAAAGCTCCTCATTTGTAAAACTGACAGTAGTACTGGCAGTTATTTCATTGTTGCTCAAATCTGGTTGTGTTCTCATTTTCATTCAGAGTTATTGTAATAGTGACAGCTCCGCCCTATGGTAGCTACTATCCCAGTTTGGGTAGAAAGCACATTCTGGGTGTCGAGTAGTTTCATCTTTCAGCATTTCTCTTTCTAGCAATGTTATTGTAATCACTCCGTCATATGGTCGCCCCTCACTCCGCATTGGATTGGGTAGCACATACTTGACGTTGAGTTCTTTTCTGCATTTAGAATAGAAGACCCTCTGACCAATGCTCGCCATCATCGGCGCCATACTGGTTAGAGTTATAGCATAAGCAGTTTGTTTTAGATCCTCTGACCAATGCTCGCCATCATCGGCGCCATTCTGGTTAGAGTTGCTTTCTTGCACGTTTTGGTTTTCTCCTCTAACCTTAACGGGTGCACTGCTTTGTAATTTGTAAATTGAAATACGAAAAAATTTGGCTTGGAATATTTCAGTGGTATCAGAGCCAAGATCCTGCCATCCTGTGCCCAACAAAGTTCACTTGACAGATGAGTGACAGAGATACCAGACACTACGAACAGAGAAAGATGACTACAGAGAAGTCTCTACTTGAGTTAATGCATGATATGTGTACGCTATTGAAGGATCCTGAGTTAAGGTGTGGAATCAGAAAGATTTATGCTAAGTCTGAGAAGTCGGATTTGATTGGGATTTCTAAAGAATGCCAGTTCAAGAGGAAATGTGAACATGAGGCCGCCAAACTCCATAAAGATTATCAAAGCATGACAGAAGAGTTTAAGAACGATGTTTCATTTGATACCTTTTTGGATTGGATGGTGACTTATTACCCTGGAAAGCGGGCTATGGTCAACTACATCAAGAAAATGATTAAGGAGGAAGCAGAACATGCCATGGTTGCAGGTGCAATGAAGGAAGAAGAAGTGCCTATTTGTGGATTGCAGCTGACAAATTTGCAAGTTGAAGAGAAAAATCAGTCAACTAGTGTTGAAGATGGCACAAGCAAGGTGCTCATTTTGCCTAAAAATGATAGGGCGTTGGATGAAGAAACCTTGACAGATGAGGAGTGTGCGAGAGAGCCCCATAATACTCCCCTTGACTTGCATGTGATAGCAAGTGATGTAGATCAGTTCGGTGAGAAGAATATCGCAGCAGACTTGAATCCTAATTTGGATTCATCTCATGAAGGTTTTGAGGCTAAGGGCTTCACAAAGGATGTTGGTAAAGTTTTCGAGGTGTTTGTACCTCCTCCTATTGAAGATTTAGTGATAGATAATTTTTCTCTTGCTGCTGTTCAAACTCCTCAAGAGTTTTCACAAGATGAATTTATTACAAGTGATCACGGAAACCTTTATGGCATGCATATGACTGTTCATGATGAGATCAGAAACATACCTATAGATGATAGGTTCAGTGAAGATAAGGATGATAAAAAATTTCTAACAGCTAGCTCTAAAGATTCCTTACTTCCTTTCAGTGACAGTGCTAAGGGTGGTTTTGAGTTTGAACTTCAGACCCAACCATTGGAGGAAGGTACTTATGAAGACATCAGCTTTAGTGATTTGGGAGTTGACCTATTCCAAGAATCAACACTCCAAGTGTTGCACAAAGAACACTCTTCTTGTGATCGAAACAATCAGCCTCTCACCATTTGGGATCCAGGTGTGAAGGCACTTAGTGATGACAAACCGGTATGGGATGAATTTCCCTTTGATCCGGATGAAGAAATGGAACTTGATAAGGGTTCTCTATCAGCAGACAATGGTGTTAATATGCTTAAGTTTGGGGCTGCTTTCAAGTTTGATCAGAGTAACATGGAAGAGGAAACAGAGTTTGAGGGCCATATGGCTCTTGAAGATGAAAGGTTTGGAGGAATTACCAAACATAAATCTGATTTATCAAGGCATGAAGCTGATTGCAATCAACGAGTTGAAGGCTTAGTGGAGTATGATGTTTCCCTAGACATTGAGCACTCCCCACTAGTTGGTGGTGAAGTACAAGAATGTTGGAGCAACAATGAGGGCAGCAAAAGCGTGAAACGAAGTTCTGTTTTTCAGTTACAGCCTATCGGCAATTCACCATTTTCGCATTCGTATGAGTGTGAAGGCCAACCTAAGGTGTCCGTTGAAGATGAAGTGCGAGCTCTATCTAGATTTGATCGCACACATAGTCTGATTGAAGGGCTTATTTGGGATGCTCAGCTTGAAGAGAGACAAAGAGGAGTGAAATATGAGGTTGCTCTTCCCAAGTTGCAACTTATCAGAGACTCATTGGAGACCTTAAAGTCTGAGTACATAGGCTTGATTGAAGATAGAGATCATGCCGTTGAATCTGCAAAGAAGGCCTTCATTGTTTTCGAAGAAAGGGAGAGTATGGTTGATGAGCTCACTTTGGAGCTTAAATCCACAAAGGACAAGTTGGAAGAAACTCAGTTGGATCTAACAGAGGTTGCAGACCAGTTTGCAGATTTCAAACTTTTCAAGGAGCAAGAGGATGCACAAAGAGCTATAAAAATCAAGCAAGTGATGGGAGATTTTGACTATCTTCAAGAGGAGTTTGATCTTGAAAGCATTTCAAGAAAGTCAGAAGTTGCATGTGCAGATTTGGGGCAGCGAAACGTAAGGAATGGCTTCCAAGTCTTCGACAATCCCTTCTTTGAAGTGGGTGCTGAAGCAACTTATGACAATCCTCTCTTTGTTTTGAAAAAAGAGTCAAGTAGTGAAGAGACCAAGCATGAGGTCAAGTGTGAACTCCAATCTAAGGATGCCTTGATATCACTCCATGACGATGTGCCACGTATGTTGAGTAGTAAAGAATGCTTAAGAGGAATTGAGGATGCAGTCTTCACTTTGGAAAAGGGACCAAAATATGGTGATTGCACTCTTGTCAATCCATTCCTTGGGTTGAGGGATGCTAGTCTGCTCTGGGAGTTGAATTTGAAGTCATCTTATGTTTCATGCTTCAGTGTTCCTGAAGTTTTCATGGTTTGGTTTCAAAGGTTCATCAGAGGGGATGCCAATTTTACAAGTATGCACTTGATTTTGACTAGCACTCAGAGATGTGCTATGTTTCCTTGCCGGAGTGTTGGAGATTATTTTCAGTTGGGTATTCAAGCTTGGGATTCTCAACAAGGGTTGATGGAGCATACAGTTTGTGGAAAGAAGAAATTATGGAGGAACAAGAATCAAATTTTCAGACTTTTTGGTGTCGTTCTTTTCTTTAGCAGCTTCTTGATGGTTCCATTTGTTCATCAACAAATGGATTGGAGAGAGATTTTGAGCATGGGTTGGAGAAATGAACGATTGGTTGCTCTTGAATGTGTTTCCCGGCTAAGACCAGGACAGATTTTGAGACTCGAGCTTGCTGGTTTGAGGCAGACCAGCCACTTTACATGTTGCGTTTCTCGCATTCAGGAGAGTTGGTTCATCACTCATGATCAAAGAGGTGGTAGTTCTCTCATGGAGATGAATCTAGTGTGTTTTCCAACCACCTTGGAGGTGTCACTTTGCAGCTCAATGGTCATCTCACATGCTCACGCTTGGGATTTGGAGTGGTGTTGTTGTTTTCCCTTGGGTAGGACTCGAGAATCAGATTGCACTGCGCTGATCCTAGTCTTGATCAGCAGTAATTATTTGTTCCTTCACACTTTTCCTACCCTCCAAATTCATCTTATGATGGTTGATGATGTAAACTTTGACAATTTACTCTCAGTATTGATTCAGGACAGCAGTAGCTCACATGCTTTGGTTCACCATTCGGAGACTCAAGGGGTTGGAACTATGATTGTTTTCTCTAGTCTTCATGGTTGTGCCAGTATAATTCAGATGAGGCATGGTAGCTTTATGCGGAGACATGAGTATGAGTTTGTGGAGCTCTTGCAAAGGAATGCTTCCCTCCTTGCAAGAAGATTTGTAGAGGTCACGCTTGCAGGCATGGTTCCGTTTGTTACCATGTGGAGGTATGGGGAGGAGTTCGATTTTGATTTGAATAGTCTATCTCTCCTATTGCTTAGAATGGTGATTGATAGTAGTATGGTTGATACTGTTAATTCGGGGAATCGTGGACATCAGATGTTGCATGATTTTGATTTCCTTCCTATAAGATCTTTCAGTTTGAGAATCATAGATGGTAACACTTTGGAGTTACAAGGGGAGTCAGTGCAGCATTGGCATGATATTTTCATTGATGTGATCAGAGTGGTGCAGCATCGGCATGGTGGGTTTTTCCTGAGACGCATTTGGGAACCAGGGATCATAATTGTTGCGTATGGATTAGTCTTCAAATTACTGGAGTTGTGGTGGTATTGCTTGAGGACAAGCAATTTTGGGAAGGGCGGATTGTAATGTCCCCTTCTCAAATCTGATCTTTCTAGTGACCGTTGGCCTTTTCCTTGGGAACCCGAAGGCTAGTCGGAAGATAAATTAGGGTTTCCTATTTTTGAGGAGGTCATTGCTCAGAGATGATGGATTCAATGGCGGGTTCTTTCTGGGTTTTCAGAGAGCTTCGCAGGGGTATGTTCATCTCGGCATTCAGAGCATTTTCCGGAATTTACTATTTTTAGTAAATTCTATTTTTGGCAGTTCAACAGTCGGGTCCAGCATGGTTGACTTCCTATGTCAGTTTGATCAGTTGGCTTGCTCATTGATGGCTTCGGGGCGCATTTGGAGAGATAAGTTGTATTAATTAATTAAAGTCACGTTTTAATATTATATTATAACGTTGACCCCCTTGGCCTAGTCTGATGACTTCAAGTTGTTTTAAAAAAGTGGTCTTGAGGGTGGCGCCTTCATAAAGGATTATTTCTTATTTTTCTAAAGTCAAAACCAAGCTTCTAAAGTGGACGCCATGATTAAAATATCGAATTTAATTAAAATGGTCAATATCGAATTTGAAAGAAAAGGACGCCATTCCTTAAAAAGGATTAGGGTTTTGACTTGAAGAAGAGATTAGGGTTTCATGAAGTCAGCAGGAAATTATATAAGGAAGACTTGGTTCATCATTTTGGCATCTTTGGTCTATGCTAATGTTATGCTGCCGAAATGGTTGCGGAATTGCTTCGAGGAATGAATGCCTCCTAGTCTGGGCTCGACTTCGTGCTTGAGAGACAGCACCTAGTGGAGAGGTTCGATTATTTGAGTGATTTTATAGTAAGTTTTGCATTGTTGTAGAGTTATTACTTGAAGTTCAGATTTTTGCATTTCATAACTTTTCTGGAGTTGCTGATTTGATACAGCAGATCCATGTTTTTACTCATATCTCAAAAAATACAAAAATGCTAGTTCTGGGTATTGCATCAATCTTTAAGTTTGTAAGGGGCGTTCATTTTCTCCAATTTATAGGTTTTAATGTTGTGTATTGAATTTTTAATGCCAAGTCGAATTCTTCAGCTGGGCCGTACCATTTAATGACATTGGGATTCGTGCATAATTCATGTGTGGGTTTTAGATCTGTTTTCAGTGTCTCATCTTAGGCGTCTATTTGGTTAAGGCTTAGTGCATTTGATCTCTAGTCAATCGGAGGTCATACGTGGAAGATATGAGCATTTAAGTAGTTTCTTTGACTGCTGTTTTATGCATTTAATGAGCAGATTTGTAACAGAGATCAGAAATCTGTATCTTGAACTTTGAAAGTGTTTGGTTCTGGTATTACTATTTAAAAGTAAAGGTGATTTCATATGATGTAATGCTGATCCCTTAATGTCATAAGATATTGACAGGCAAAAGCTCCTCATTTGTAAAACTGACAGTAGTACTGGCAGTTATTTCATTGTTGCTCAAATCTGGTTGTGTTCTCATTTTCATTCAGAGTTATTGTAATAGTGACAGCTCCGCCCTATGGTAGCTACTATCCCAGTTTGGGTAGAAAGCACATTCTGGGTGTCGAGTAGTTTCATCTTTCAGCATTTCTCTTTCTAGCAATGTTATTGTAATCACTCCGTCATATGGTCGCCCCTCACTCCGCATTGGATTGGGTAGCACATACTTGACGTTGAGTTCTTTTCTGCATTTAGAATAGAAGACCCTCTGACCAATGCTCGCCATCATCGGCGCCATACTGGTTAGAGTTACAGCATAAGCAGTTTGTTTTAGATCCTCTGACCAATGCTCGCCATCATCGGCGCCATTCTGGTTAGAGTTGCTTTCTTGCACGTTTTGGTTTTCTCCTCTAACCTTAACGGGTGCACTGCTTTGTAATTTGTAAATTGAAATACGAAAAAATTTGGCTCGGAATATTTCAAGCCAGAGTGCTCGCAGGCCTTGTGCCTTCGTTGGGCCAATGCGCTCACGGGTTTGGTAGTTTCTTATGGTTTCTTGTACCCAGTTCATAGCTCCGATCAAAATTGTTTACCCCTAATAATATGGGTGCGTTGCACCTTTTAAAAAAAAAAATGAATTTAATAAACTAACTAAAAATAAAATGTTATATTATAAAATCACTTAAAGAATAAAATAATATTATTTTCTAAAAACTTCTTGATGGTGGATGATAATTCTTTATAAGGAGCTGAATGCAAGCCATTTGGGATATATCTTGAGTTCATCTACTTTCAAGCCTGTGAAGTATAAACTTGATTTCTTGCATTGCTTGAGGGTTTGAAGACTTGTTGGCGTTTAAATTTGCACCTCTAGAATGCATATTTGAAACGGACAGCTATGCACAGTAAAACTGCTCTTCAAATTAGGAGGGGAAGCTCCCTCTTGCTGATGGTATGAAAGAAAGTAAATTAAAACTAATTCGCCTATCTTTTTGTTTCAGCTAGAGCACAAGGTTTATAAAACACAAATGCCGCAGCTGAGATTTTCTGATTAAGAACTTCAACTACGACTAACTTAAGCTAAAGACGTTTCTAACTTCTCAAGTAATACGTAGAGCAAGAGAATTTAGAAATGAACAAGGTTGATTCTTTGACAAAGGCTTAAGAGAACTCTTTCTCAACATACATCTACACACTTCAATGTAGGCTGAATTTAAGATCACAAAAGCATAACACAATAAACGGAAATCTGAGACATTATACCAAGGCAAAGGAGGCTCATGATTTTATTTCTCAAACTTTTGGAACGAAGATTACACTAAACACATGCACGAAACAAGAACTTGCAGCTAAAGAGGCTTGCAAACTTGTTCTTACACAAAAGGAACAGAGATTACAACTACTTGTTGGCTAAAGAGACTCAACAATTCGCTATCATAAACACAATTGAACAACACTGAATAACAATAGAAGGCACTTAGGCTCAGCGTTTTGTTATCACTAGCATGGTTAAAGAAAACTAATGAGAAAAGGCTCTTATTTATAGGCAAGCAAAGGAATAGGGAACCCTAAAATCTCCTTGCTTTCACAATCTAGGACTTGCTCAGCAAGCAAGCTTTATTTCTAAATCTAGAAAGAAGATAACATCTAACACCTAAGAAAGCAGAAAAAGCAAGAAACACCAACTATTACATTTATCTTCTTTCTCTTCTTCAAAGAATGGATAAGAATCGTTCCAAGAATAGAAAGAAAGCAAAAAGAAAGCTTCTAGATGAAAGCTGCTTTAAATCTCAATCATATCCGCTAAAAAGTAGGAAACTGGGTCTTGGTCAGGTGCATTGATACTATCTAAGGCAATATTCCAATTCTCCAAGATCTCCTCACGTTTTGTAATCAAACTTAGAGAATCTTTCACTTCTTTGGTTGCTTTATGAATTCTATTCTTGAAAAACATTGCTGCCCCAAAAGATGACTCACTAATTGATAACTTGGCGGCTCTGCAACTTTATGCTTTTGACACTTCTCTTGATTTCCAACAGAAGAGTATTACACAACTCTTTTCCGATACCTTTCCTTTTTCTCATATCATACCTCCTCGTGTTCTTCAGCTGAGATGATGAAGTTTTGATATAGTGTTGATTTGGTCTTAAACTCGAGGGGAGTGTACTCCATATTGAAAACCTTGAAGAAGGACTGTAAACTCACCTATGTTCAGACAAGCTTTGAGCAACTTTCTATTTTTAGAATGCTGGTTTTTTGGCCTCAAACGGACAAATTTTTGGAAATTTTTCTAAGATATGGGTTTTGCTCAGAATTTCGTTGCAATACAACCTAGATCGTCCGTTTTTGAAAATTTTGAATTTAAACTGAAAAAGCAGCAAACCCTAATTTCTTCAAATTTTTGCGAAAAAGCTGGCACTGGGTTTTGTTAGGAAGCACATTTGGAATGAACCCAGTTGATCAGATGTGAAAAATATTGAAGGCTGATTGAAAAAACAACAAACCCTAGAATCTAAAATTTTCTTGAAAAAAGTTGAGATCTAGGTTTTCTTCAAAAGACTGTTTCAAGAGGACCCAGATGATCAAAATTTGCAAACTCTGAAGATTTCACTGACATGCAAGGAAAAAGCAGCTGCTGCAACTTGATGAATTTCCTCAAAAATTCTTCAGAAGAATGAGATGAAAAGGCCCAGATGGCTGAAAACTAAAATTCTTTGACCTTCTCCTTCAAAAATTTGATCTGGATGAAAAAAGTATGAAAAAGCAAGGTCTTATGTTGCTGGTCTGAAAATTATTCATGAAAATCAGCAACCTTGAGCTTGAGAATCTTGAAATATAACTTCAAATTTGCTGCTCTATTCTTCTCCTTTGGACGCCACCTGCAAAAATGATGAAGATTGAATGGAAGAGATGTTTTAAATAGACTTAGGGTTTGAAATAGCTTTGCTTTCTTTTGCTTTATTTCTCCAAAACCCTAAACTCATCTTGTGCATTGAACTTGGACATTTGCCTTCAACTTGAAATTTTGAATTCTTGAAATTTTGAAAAATTGACTAAGGCATTGCAAGTTGGGCACCCTTCTTGGCTAGGGGTGCCAACTTTCTCCAAACTTAGCCATTTTTAGAGTTTCCTTGAACTTTCACAATTTTGAACCCCTACTTTCACCCTGATCTCCGGCTTCCAGATTGATCTAGCGGACAAGCTGGATGATTCATCGCGTAGCCTGACTGATTCTAAGAAGATCACCCTGGAGGGACTTCTAGCTAAAAACTTCATTTTGACCTTCAAATTCATGGGAGCCTATTTCCTCCAGGGGCTCTGAACTTTCACATTCATAGTGTTAGCCATTTTTGCATGATTTTCAAGTTCTTCATTTCCCTTTGATCTTCTGATGAAATCTTGATTCCGGGAGCTATGCTGATCAGACTGACTGACCGTCAGCTCCATTGGATAGCTCGACTGAAACTGACGAAGTGATCTTGGATGCCATATCTGCAAATTCTAACATCTCAAGCTCCAAAACTTTGGGCACCCTTTCTCTCCAGGGGCGCCCAACTTAAGCAAACTTAAGTCATTTTTACATTTCTTCATCGACTCTTCTACAGATGATCCCGTCGGACTTGGTGACCCACAGCTCGGATTGGCTGATGGCTGAGCTTGTCATGAAGCTGAGAAGATTTTGGAGGGGGTCCTCTAAGAGCAACTTCATCAAAAAGTTGAATTTGGGCCTTCAAAAGCTTGGAACTCATCCAATGTTAGAATATTTTCTTGCATTTTCACCTTGCTTTTGATTTTCAAAATTTCACTCTCGTCAAACCCTTTGTTCAGCCTTTTGCATCTGATGACTACCATCTCGGATTGACGTGCTAGAGATCTTGTTGGAAAGCCTGATCAAATCTAACAAAGTTGTGTTAGAACTTCACTAGCGGATTCATCTATTTGGACACTCAAAAACTTGGACGCCTTTCTCCTTCAGGGGCGCCCATGTGCTTCAAACTTAGAAAAAATTTCATTAGATTTTATCTTCAAATTCAAACCACCATTTTGTACCTTCAACTTTGATCTGAATTCGATGGAGATTGACCTGTCCAATGCCCTAACAAAGATATTCGTTGCGAAGCAGACTGAATTCCGGAGAGATTGAGCATTTTAGCAAACCCTAACTACTGGATTAGGACCCTTAAAAAGTTGGGCGCCCTTCTTCACCAGCGGCGCCCAAAGTTCCCAGACTTAGTCAAATTTTGATGATTTTCATTCTTTTTCATTCTGACTTCTGTTTGGATCTTCCCTGTTTGATCTCAAATCCCGGATGACTAGATGATCCGATGACTGCACCATTGGATTCGTTGCAAAGCTGGAAGAAAACTGAACAACTTTGATTGGAGGCTCAAACCCTAATTTCAGCATCTAATGCCCTAAAAAGATGGGTGCCTATTCTCTCCTAGGGCGCCCATGACAAGCAGTGTTAGAATATTTTCCACAGTTTTCACCTTCTTTCTTCGTTCTTCGTGCTTGCTCACCAACTCACCTTCCGTTGAACGCCTGAGTGTTGAATCTGACGCCTAGCAGCTGGCTGACCTCCATTGATGACCTCGGAGCTCCTGATATGCTTCTGAAAAAGCAGAATAGACCCACTAGGGCAAAACTGATTATTTTGTGATTCTGGCTGCACCAGCCTGATATGGAAGTATTTTGAGCCAATCAAAATTAGTTTGAACCCTATCGGACCAACTTTCTATTTTTAGAAAGTTGTGCCAATATCTGTTTCAAAAGAAACACAAAAAAAGTTACTATTTTTAGGAAATTTCTAAAAATAGCAATTTTCCTAAAAAGTAGGGATGAAAAACTGAGATCTGGGTTTTGTAGATTAGGCTGCTCTGAGCAGACCCAGATCATCAGTTTTTGGGAATTTCACATTTTAACCCCTTATGCAAGGCATGCACACCCAAATTTTGACCTATTTGACAGTTTTAACAAGACTTTTACCCATTTCTTCAAAATGTCTAAGTGTAACAAAAATTTTAATTTTGGGGTACAACAAGAATCTAAAGTAACAGGTTCAGTTGTGAAAGACCAACCCTAGCTGGAAAATAGTGGAGGAGATTACTTCAGATTTCCTACTTGGAGTTCATTGCAAAATTTAATGGTCTAAAGACCAAATTTTGGAGAAATCAATTTGGATAATATTTGCAGACTTTTTGGTGATCATTTTTGGATTGGAGAAAATCTACTTTAGCAGATTGGAGGTTGAATTTCAGTCAAGAAGGGAGGTTTGATTTTTATCAATTTCCTATTAAAAAATCGTGGCACTTCTTGAGTTGTGTGACGCAGCTCTGGGGAAGCATTTTGGTATTTTGGCATTGGCAAATCTGGGCGTATTCTTCCAGCTACACTTGCAGTTCGATTGGGGAGTTTAAGGCTTGCAAAAAAATAGATTTTGGTCTGAAACAAATCACAGCACTCTCACTGTCAGTGACGCAACTCCTAGCAGCAAGAAGAGACGAATTTTGGGAGATATTCGACTTGGTCAGCATCTGATTTTTACCACAGCATTGGCGTCACATCCAGGTTCTTTAATATTTGTCATCAATGACATTTTGTAACTGCATTTTCATTGCTTAGAATCACTGGTCTGTAGGAAGCAAGTTTACTGTCATACAGTGATAATTACTTTGTAATGTTGCATTCATTTGATAATCAAAATGGCATATAGTGGCGCTGCCAGTAGGTACTGTGTTGTCTTTAGTTTGCATTGCAGCTGTCTTTCATAAGGACTATCAATATTGTAATCATTTGATCTGCATAATAGCAATTTCAGAAGTTGGGAGTTTGCCTTCAAAGTGTTTGACAAAATGGCAACTCGCTGTAGCTACATGTTTGCATAACTTTCAGTCATCTATGTGCATTGAAAAATACAAAAATACTTGCATTTCTTTCCTAGTGCAGTTGTAGACTTTTAGCATTGATAGTTAAGCATCTTATGCATCCTTTCATCATTCAAAAAGAAACAGAAACCAAACAGAAAATTCTTTACCAGCATAAAACACTTTGCAAGACAACTGTTTGAGAAAATACCCAAGGCAGCAAAACTGAAAATTCAGATCAAAATTGTCAAGGGACTTTACAATTATAAACTAAATATTATAGTATTACTTTAATACTCCAAGTTGCTAACATGTATCAGCTATGATGGAAGGAGACCTGGAAAGGAAGGCCAAAGAATACTCAAACCCATTATAATGAAGAAAGACCTCAATATGAGCGACTTGGATGTGGAAGCATGGAGATTGATGAATGCTAAAAGGAGTTTGCACCATGCACAAACCAAGGAAAGCCCAAGAGAGGTAAAAATTCCTCTAATATTATTTTTGTGAAGCCTCAATATGATTGTAGCTTCTCACCAAAGCATGAGCAACAATGAAAGCAAGAAGAGGAGAGCAACATCCTACCTCAAGAGGATAAAATGGAATCTTCAAGAGGAAAAGATGCAAATAAGAAATGGGCAGATCACACTCCACTTGCTTCACCCCTTAGGCACACAACTAACCTAAAACAAAAATGTTCAATCCCTAAGCTCTCTATAAATCTCTCCTTCAATTTTGTTTCACCTATTTAACTCCAAATATGAACATTGAAATATTTGCTCACAAATACCAATCAGTCCAAATTTGAAAACTTGAATGAAGATCACAAATTCAACTCCAATGCAATTCACAAATGAAATTGCCTAAGATGGAGATGAGAACTTTCATCATCAAATTCAATGATAGAAATCCATAAGGGTTTTTGTCATCCAAGATCTCCAATATGCTTAGGGTTTTCATCCTCGGATATGAAATTGAACACAATGCTCAAATTCTTGAAAGTTGAATGTGAAAATGACGATAAGATGATGCTCCTTGGATCCATGCACCCTTTTTAAATAGCTTTCCAATTCAAGCTATTGAAATCAAATTCCCAAAACTATTTAAAACCATTTTTTATTAGTAAGTGTTTATAAACATTTTTTCTTATTAAGTGTTTAAAAACATTTTTTATAATTAAGTGTTTATAAACACTTTTTAATTAATTATAATAATATTATTAAGATGCCTTTATAAGATTGTTAAGACTCTAATAGTGTTATGACCCTAATATCATATATTCCTAAGTATATATTATATATGTTGTACCCCAAATTAAAAATTTTGCTACACTTGAAAATTTCAAAATCTAACGATCTAGGTCTACTCAGAGCAACCAAGTCTACAAAACCCAAATCTCAGTTTTTCGGCCCTAAATTTTAGGAAAATCTCTATTTTTAGAAACTTTCTAAAAATAGAACTTTTTTCTAGGTTTTTCTTGGTTTCTTTTGAAATGGATATTGGCAAAATTTTCTAAAAATAGAAAATTTGGCTATTAGGGTTCAAATTGATTTTGATTGGTCGAAAATACTTCCTCATCAGGCTAGTCCAGTCAGAATCACAAAAAGATCAATTTTTCCCTAGTGGGTCTATTATGCTTTTTCAAAAGCTTTTTAGGAGCTCTAAGGCCATTAATGAAGGTCAATCTACAGCCAGGTGTCAAATTCAGAGTCTTAGCATTGCTCAGATCAAGAAACTACAACAGATGATCGAGGACAAAGAATGGAGAATGGCAGTTGAAGAATCTTGAAAACTGAGGAAAAATAGTTAAGTCTGGAAACCTTAGGCACCCCAGCTCAGTCTAAGCGCCTAGATGCTCATGCCTTAGAAAAAATTCCATCTCCAACAGTCAAAGCAATGGAAAGCATGTGAAGTGAGGAGAAAGTTGAAAATTGCAAAATAAAAAGTAAGTTTGACAACCATGGGTGCCCCAGAAGGAGATAGGTGCCCAGCTTATCAAGAGATCAAATGATGGATTAAGGTTTGTGCTCTCAGACAATGTTGCTCAGAATCTTCTCAGCTCCGCAGTGAGTCCATCAGCGCAGTCATCCAATCAATCAATCATCTGGAATTGAAGATCAAATGGAGAAGTCTAAAACAAGAAGTAGAATTCAAATCATGAAATCATCAGAAAAATTTTTAAGTCTAGAATTTTGAGTGCCCCAAGAGGAGATAGGCGCCAAGGGTTTTGAAGCACCAAGTCCAACAGTTAGGGTTTGCAAATATGTCCAATCTCTTCAGAATTCTGCCAACTTCGCAATGGATATCTCAACAAATTCATCAAACGGGTCAATTACTGGCAAATTTAGATCAAATGGAAGGCATAACATGAGGTCCGAGCTTCAAGGTTGAAAAAGTGTAAAAATGGCTAAGGCTGGAGATCTTGGGTGCCCCAGAAGGAGATACGCACCCAAGCTTTTCGGGCATCAAATGAATGAATTTGCAGTCATAGCCTCCAACATGACTTCTTCAGTCTTGATCAGGCTTTCCAACGCAACTGTCAGTAGGTCCATCGAAGTTGGCAAGCATTAGATATCACTGACTGATCGGAGGGGTAAAACAATGAAAAATGTCAGAAGTCAAAAGCAAAGTGAAAAATCTCATAAAATAAACTAACTCTGGAGGAGTTGGGTGCCCCAACTAGCCAGGGGCGCCCATGTAATGTCCCCACCCTAGTCAATATCAGTTGCAGATGGGTTAGCCTATTACTTGGACCCTCGTAGGCTAATATGTTTGGATAGAGGGTCTTAGTGGTAGTTGGAGGTTGTCACTTCTTTTCCTCAGTTTAGTATTGGGTTCAGTTCCAGGCCTTTGCAGATCAATGTTTGGCTTAGTTTGAGGGACTTACTATTTATAGTAAGTCAATCTGATAGTGATACTATTTTTAGTCAGGGCACCTGGACACATGAGGGTTATACAGTGTTGACCCCAGCTTCAGACGGCATGTCAAAATACTGAGTTTTAAGGGAGATATTAATATTTAAGTGGCTAAGTTATATTTAATTATTAAAAGGGATATTATAAAGTTATATTCTAACTTTATAAAAGTGAGTCACTTAAATTTAATAAAGTGAGATTTAATATTAAAACAAAAAGGTACACTCAAGTGAAATGAATTATTTTAAGAGAGTATAAAGTATCTTGAATACATTTTAAATGTATTAAATACCTATTCAAGAGAAAAGTCGTGCCCTTTTGGAAGTCGTGCCTTTTGGAGGGAATATGAGCAAAAGAGGAATTGAACTTCATTCACGCATTGATCATTTGACATTTTTTCCCTTCTGGCTTCTTTGAAGTTTGTGCCTGAGACAAGGGTTTCAACAATTTTTCACCATTGGAGAGCGGCAATTCTTCAGTGTTCTGCAATCTTGAAGCTGTGAAAGACCAGTTGAATCATTGCTACAGAGAGGGCTTCATTCTGGAGTCCATTTGTGCTTGCAGGAGACCTACCTTTGAGTTTATTTATAGTTTTCAATAAGGAAAGGGGCTTACTAGTGGAGGCGCCCATTTTCATCAGCTTTCTACATCAATAAACAGGCCATACAATTTCTATTGCTGTCTGTACCATTCACCATAGGCATGGCGTGGGGTTTCTAGCTGGGGTGTAGGAACTAGAGGCTAAAACGCCTCTCTTTCTTGGCCTTGATCAACACCAATTGGGGCGCCTAGTCTAGTACTATAATCTGGAACTCATTCCACGGTGGAGAAACCCTCGTCTGGAGCAGATCGGCTTATTTCATCAAATTTCTCATTGCTGGTTGTGATTTCCAGATTTCTCAAATAAGCGTTTGCTGGCATATTCGGGTAGGCAACCTTGTTTTATGCTATGTTTCTATCTTGTATTGACAAATCTATTTACATCTCATGTTGAATAAGAATCATTGCAAGAATTATATATTCCCAATTATTTCTTGTTAAATCTTGCCTAGCAACTTTCTTATTTAATTATCAAAATTTCGTTAAAACACAAGCAACAACACAAAACAGTGCATTTAGCATCTACAGGCAGTGTTAGAACCAACAGGGTTCTTTACAGTGGCATCAGAGCTCTGATCTTGCCAACCTGGAGGGTTAGAAGTTCTTATGCAGCCACATCAGGTTGGGCCACACAGGTATTACACACGCAGGAGAGTAGGTTTTCAAGGAAAACAGTTTGAGGAAATACCATTAGAAATAATGGGAGACAAGGATTATGGTGAGCCACCCAAAAACCATATTGATAATGAGGAAAGAGAAGCCAAAGAGATTCTGAGAAATCTTGCAGTTGGGCAATAGTAGGTAGCTAATGTGTTGCAGCAGCTTACCACAACTATTCAGCATATGACCATTCTTGAGAGACCGAACCAGGGACAGGAAGAAGATGGTAGTGTGCCTGGAGGCCCAAGGGTCTGAATAACACCCACACGCACCTATGTCAAGCCTACACACCCTACATTTGTGAAAAATGAGCCTGAAGAGGGGGACGCAAATGAGGACGAAGGTGACATGGTTTTTGCAGATAACGTGTTGACACTGCATGATGAGTGGAAAGCATTACCACAAAGAGTTAAGGGTCATCTTAAATTTGACAGTTTCATGAGTCAAAAGAGAGAGCATAGCAAGATCAAGACTGACAGGAGACCAAGGAATAAAATTAATGACCTCAGACATGCTACCAGCAAGCTCATACTCCACACATTTGATGGCAGTGGTAAGGTTACAACTAGAGCTTGGGTTAGCAAGTCGGATACCTTCTTGACCCTACATCCTATGGTACAAGAGGATGCTATTAAGTTTGCTGCCTTACATTTAGATGGGGTAGCCCATGACTGGTGGCACCATGGGATGGCTACCTTGCAGCATGACCGTATCACTTCATACTAGGAGATCACTAATAGGCTATTTGATCGCTTTGACAAAAGGGATTCAAAGTTGTACTTCAGAGATCTAGCTCAACTGATGTTACATTAGTGAATTTTAGAAGCTCTCGGTCATGGTGATAGGTATCTCTAAGAAGAGGCTTGTCATATTATTCCTTGAAGGTCCTTATGAGTCCATGAAAGGTTGGATCAAGGCATTTGATCCCCCTTCCTTGCAAGAAGCTATGAGGAAAGCTCGTAGCATGGAACTTACAGCTCCACGTAGTAAGTTCAACTCAAAACCATCTTCATCTTATAATGACAGCAAATCAAATCCAAAGAAATCAGAAAATGTTGATCAAAAGAAGAAATTTGCAGCCCCTTTGGATAGGGAAACAATTAATGATTTGTGTAGGAGGAAGTTGTGTTTTTATTGCAAGGGTCTTTATGATCTAAACCATGATTGTCCTCTTAAGCCTAAGGGTCAAAATAGGCATATGGAGTGGTTTTATGAGGGTGGAAACATGACTGATATAACAGACCAGCAAGTTGATCAAGAGGATTTAGGAACTGAAAACTCGGAAATTGAAGTTGAAAATGAAGAAGGAATGAAGCTACAAGAAGCCCATATGTCTATCATGCAAAAGGAAGGTTCCTTTAGGTTGCATGGGCTCTTGGCTGGTCAAAGAGTCATCTCTTTGCTTGATATAGGTGCAACGCACAATTTCATAGATGCACAGTTGGTGGCAAAGTGTGGAATTCAAACTCAGTAGTTTGAAGGGATAAGGGTAAAAGTTGCCGATGGTTCCACTCTCAAGTGTGAGAGAATGATTCCAAATCTTCCTACGAAACTCAATAACTATGAGTTTAAAGCAGATTTTTATGTGGTCAATATGGGAGACACGGATGTGGTACTTGGCATGAAGTGGCTTCATGCAATTGGAGAGTTTACACTCAACCTTAGAGAAATGGAGATGAAATTCAAGGTTGACGGGACTATTCATGTGCTTAAGGCCATTAAGGAAAGCAACTTGCAGGTAATTACTATCAAAAGAATGGAGAGACTTGTTAAACATAACATGGTGGAGTGAGCAGCAAAGTGTAAGTTGATGCCTTTTCAAGAGGAGCAGCAACAAACAGCCTATCATCCAGATGTTTAGGAGCTCAGAATTTAGCATACAAAGGTGTCCAGTGGCATGCCACATGGTAGACCTCCAGATAGAGGCATAGAGCACATCATAGAGTTGGAGGAGGGCACTAAGCCCGTTATGATTACACCTTACTGGCACCCAAAGCGTTTGAAGGATGAGATTGAAAAGACTATCAAGGAATTGATAGCTATGGGACATATAAGGCCGAGTAAGTCTCCTTTCACTTCATCAATAGTTTTCGTGAAAAAGAAAGATGGCACACTCAGGATGTGCATTGATTACCGAATGTTGAACAAAAGGACAATTAAGAATAGGTATCCCATCCCCTACATCGACGAGTTGATAGATGAGCTTCATGGAGCTTGTTACTTCTCCAAGATAGACTTGAGGACAAGGTACCACCAAATTAGAGTCAGAGAGCAGGATGTTGAGAAGACTGCATTCAGATGTCATTGTGGACACTATGAGTTTTTGGTTATGCCTTTTGGCTTAACCAACGCACCAACTACTTTCCAGTCCCCTATGAACAGGGTCTTCCAGTCTCAATTGAGGAGATTTGTTCTAGTATTCTTTGACAACATTTTAGTATATAGCAAGTCTTGGGAGGAGCATTTGGTTCACCTGGATACTGTTTTGGGCATACTTGACAAGAAGTCATTGTACGTCAAGGAGTCCAAGTGTGCTTTGGGCATGACACAGCTTCTATACTTGGGTCACATTATCAACGCAGAGGGAGTTCGCATGGATCCTAACAAGGTTCGTGCCATTATTGATTGGCCCACTCCTGAGACTTTGACTCGGCTCAGGGGGTTTGTTGGGTTATGCACCTTCTACCGTCGGTTTGTCAATGGGTTATGACGGCATGTTGCATCACTTACAAATTTGACTAAGAAGGGAGCATTTGTTTGGACATCTCAGGCACAGGAGTGTTTTTGAGAAGTTCAAACAATTGATGACTACCTGTCCAGTTCTAGCTTTTCTGGATTTCACCAAACCCTTTGAGCTTCATTGTGATGCTAGTGGAGAGGGTATTCATGCAGTGATTATGCAGGACCGTCACCCGATAGCTTTCGAGAGCAAGAAGCTAAGGGGTCCTGAGAGGAGCTACAGTATATATGACAAGGAAATGCTAGCCATCATGCATGCTATGGCCAAGTTCAGGCAGTACCTAGTTGGCAGTAAGTTTTGTGTCAAAACTGATCATCATAGCTTGAAGCATTTTCTTGGACAACAGGATCCAAATGAACAACAGAAATGGGTCAGCTAGTTACAGTCTTATGATTTTGACATCTCCTATGTCAAAGGGACTCATAACATTGTTGCTGACACCTTATCTCACCGTCCCCATTTGAGCTCCATGGCAAAGATTTCCGAGGACTGGAGAGACTTGGTTATAGCAAAGTATGCCAAGAATCCATGGGCTTCTGGCATTATAGATGGGACAGTACAAGACAGTAGGCACTCTCTTGTGAATGACCACATCATTTACAAAGAGAGAATATTCTAGTCCCAGGTTCAAATGTAAAGAACAAGGTGTTGAGGACTTTCCACGATTCACCCATGACTAGTCATCTCGGATACTTGAAGACCTATAGGCAGGTACGGGAGAGATTCACTTGGAAGGGTCTCAAATCTGATGTTCTTCTTTATGTTAGGGAGTGTTCTATTTGTCAGCAGAACAAACAAGAGCATACTTACCTTGCTAGGTTGCTTCAGCCACTTCCTATTCCTAAGAGGAAGTGGAAATGCTTGTACATGGATTTTATTATGGGCTTGCCGAAAGCTCAAGGGAGAGACAGCATTTATGTGGTAGTAGATTAGTTGACAAAATATGCACATTTCTTCCCAATCATGACTACCTATTCAGCTACGCAAGTAGTAGATCTCTTCTTTCGTGAGGTATTCAGATTGCATCGATTGCCTCGGAGTATTGTTAGTGATAGAGACAAAAGATTCACGGGTCACTTCTGGCATCAGTTATTCAGACTATGCGGGATAGAGCTTACTCTGTAGCTACCACCCACAGACTGATGGCCAGACAGAGATTGTCAACAAATGGGTGGAGCAATACCTGCGGAACTACATTTTTGGGCAGCAAAAGGCTTGGGTGAAGTGGTTGCATCTTTGTGAGTATTGTTATAATTCCACTCACCATATGACTATCCAGATGACACCTTTCAGAGCTTTGTATGGATATGATGCGCCTAATTTCCTTGATTTATTGCTAAGGGATTGCAAAGTGCCTAGTGTTGGGGATCTATTACAAGAGAACCAGGATATCATGAGAGCCCTTCGTGAGAATATTAAGAAGGCTTAAAATCAGCAAAAGCAGTATGTTGATCAGAGGAGGGTTGAACAATCATTTGAGATTGAGGATATGGTGTATGTGATGCTACAGCCCTATAGGTAGTCCACTCTTAGGAAGAGGGGCACGGAGAAACTCAAGCCACGCTATTATGGGTTGTTCAGGATTACCAGGTGAGTTGGCGAGGTGGCTTAAGAGTTGGATTTACCGGTAGACAACAACGTGCACAATGTGTTCCATGTGTCGCACCTCAAGAAGGCGTTGGGACAACATATAGTTCCTTCTTCAAATTTACCACCCCTAGATGATGAGGGGAAGTTAGTGTTAGTACCTGAGGCCATTCTGGATTCCAGAGAGTGTCATCTTCGGAGACAAATTATTAAGGAATTTTAGGTTACGTGGAGAGATCTGACAGCAGAGGATGCTACTTGGGAGAGCGAGAGCATTTTGCAGCATCCAGCATTGAGTTTGCTTGAGGACAAGCAAATTCAAGGAGGGCGGACTGTAATGCCCCCACCCTAGTCAGTACTAGTTGCAAATGGGTTAGCCTATTACTTGGACCCTTGTAGGCTAATATGTTTGGATAGAGGGTCTCACTGGCGGTTGATGGAGGTTGTTGTCACTTCTTTTCCTCAGTTTAGTATTGGGTTCAATTCTAGGCCTTTGCAAATCAATGTTTGGCTTAGTTTGAGGAACTTACTATTTATAGTAAGTCAATTTGGCAGTGATGCTATTTTTAGTCAGGGCACCTGGACACATGAGGGTTATACAGTGTTGACCTCAGCTTCAGACGGCACGTCAAAATACTGAGTTTTGAGGGAGATATTAATATTTAAGTGGCTAAGTTATATTTAATTATTAAAAGGGATATTATAAAGCTATTTTCTAACTTTATAAAAGTGAGCCACTTAAATTTAATAAAGTGAGATTTAATATTAAAACAAAACAGTACACTCAAGTGAAATGAATTATTTTAAAAGAGTATAAAGTATTTTGAATACATTTTAAATGTATTAAATACCTATTCAAGAGAAAAGTCGTGCCTTTTGGAGGGAATATAAGGAGCAAAAGAGGAATTGAACTTCATTCATGTATTGATCATTTGACATTTTTTTCCTTCTGGCTTCTTTGAAGTTTGTGCCTGAGACAAGGGTTTCAGCAATTTTTCACCATTGGAGAGCGTCAATTCTTCAATGTTCTGCAATCTTGAAGCTGTGAAAGACCAGTTGAATCATTGCTACAGAGAGGGCTTCATTCTGGAGTCCATTTGTGCTTGCAGGAGATCTACCTTTGAGTTTATTTACAGTTTTCAATAAGGAAAGGGGCTTACTAGTGGAGGCGCCCATTTTCATCAGCTTTCTACATCAATAAACAGGCCATACAATTTCTATTGCTGGCCGTACCATTCACCACAGGCATGGTGTGGGGTTTCTAGTTAGGGCGTAGGAACTAGAGGCTGAAACGCCTCTCTTTCTTGGCCTTGATCAACACCAATTGGGGCGGCTAGTTTAGTACTATCATTTGGCACTCATTCCAAGGTGGAGAAACCCTCATCTAGAGCAAATCGGCTTATTTCATCAAATTTCTCATTGTTGGTTGTGATTCCCAAATTTCTCAAATAAGGGTTTGTTGGCATATTTGGGTATACAACCTTGTTTTATGCTATGTTTCTATCTTGTATTGACAAATCTATTTACATCTCATGTTGAATAAGAATCATTGCAGCAATTATATATTTCCAGTTATTTCTTGTTAAATCTTGCCTAGCAACTTTCTTATTTAATTATCAAAACTTCATTAAAACACAAGCAACAACACAAAACAGTGCATTTGGCATCTACAAGCAGTGTTAGAACCAGCAAGGTTCTTTACAACCCAAGTTTTTGACCCCCAAGATGTAGCTTTCAGAAGATGAAGCCTCTGAGCTATCCAGTGAATCTAGCAGTCAGTCAATCGGATCAATCTAGCTCCCGGAATTGTGAATTCATCAGAAGATCAAGGGAAACAAGCAAGAACTTGAAGAAAATGAAAAATGTCTAACACTGGTGAGCCTGGGTGCCCCAGGTAGCCAGGGGCGCCCAGCTTTTTGAGGGGTCAAATGAACTTTTCATTAGAAACGGCCTCCAGGATGACTTCATCAAATTCGATCAAGCTTTGTGATGGATCAGTCTACCAGATCACAACATTCACCAAGTTTCCAAAAATCAAAGTCAAACCGGGGTCAAAACACAAGCAAAAGTTGGAATTTCATGAAAATGGCTAAGTCCTCCAAGGGTGGTGCCCAAGTTCTCATGCCTTGAGACAATTTTCAAATTTTCAAAATTTCAACAAGAGGAAAAAATGTCCAAGTTTGATGCACAAGCTCAGGATAGACTTCAAAGGTTTTAAAGCAAAAGGAAAGTAGTTTTTCTCAATATCAACTTATTTAAGACGTCTTTGCCTTTCATTTCTTATAATTTTTGCAGGTGGCATTCAAGGCAAAGAAGAGCAAACATAATTTTTTCTTCAATTCAAGATTCGAGAGCCAAAATTCAATGCTTTTTCATAGTTCATTATATTTTCCATATCAGCATACAGAGAGGCTTCTTTTCTCATGCTTTTTTCTTCCAGAGCATCAATTTTTTGAAGGAGGTCAAAATTTTCAATTTTTAGCAATCTGAGCCATATCAGTTCTTGATTCTAACCAACTTTGAAGAATTTTTCAGATTTCAAAAAACTTTCTTTTTCCCCACATGTCCAAGAAATCTTCAATATTTTTGAGATTTGATCAATTGGGTCTACCAACAACGTGATTCTGTGCAAAACCCAGCTCTCAGTTTTTTTGTGAATTCTAGGGTTTGTTGCTTTTTCAACTAGCCTTCAATATTTCTCAAATTTGACGACTTGGGTCCTCTTGAAACGAAGTTCTCAACAAAACCCAAGTCCCAACATTTTTCAAGAAAATCTTAAGGTTTTAGGGTTGCTTGCTTTTTTTATCAACACTCAAAATTTTCAAAAACGGATGATCTGGGTCTTCTTGCAGCGAAATTCTCTACAAAACCCATATCTCAGTTTATTTTCGAAAAATATGCCTATTTGAAGAGAAAAAATCAGCAAGCTAAATTTAGCTTTTGTGCAAAACTTGTCCAAGCATAGGCAAGTTTATAGTCAATCTTCAAGATTTTCAGTATGGAATACACTCCCATCAAGTTCAAGACCAAATTAGTGCTACATCACGACTTCATCAAAAGAACTGAAACTGACTTGCATCATATCAAACCGGTGTTCAATTTGTGTGCTTTGGAAGACGCGAGCAATGTTGGAATCAGACACCTTGGTCACTCTGGACTACTTGCAACAGCATCAATTCCTATTTCAGTGCAAATTCTAGAGTTTGTAATTGCTTGCATCAAGCATTACAATCTTGCAACACGGGAGATTCAATCGGTAGATGGAAGAGTGATTTGTAGCCTGAAACTAGACATGATTGAAAAATGCTTCTCAATACCACCTTGGTCATGAAGTGTTGTCATCTCCATGGAAGAATGTGGAAGGGTGTGGGACATGCACAAGGAGAAATACAGCAAGAAAGTTGCACAAAAGTGGATGAAAGAAAAACATAAAACTTTGCCAAAGAACATCAGACATGGAGAATTCAAAGATGAGATTGCGATAATGATCACCCTGCTCAATCGGATGACTGATCAAGCAGATGCTACAAAATTCCAGCCTTGGATGTTCTATGTTATACCTCATATCATGAAGAAAACAAAATTCTATAATTGGCCAACCTTAATTAGTGATAGTCTTCATCAACAAATGACTGAATACTTCCAAATTCATGAGTTCCACAAGATTTCCTACCTTGTCTACCTAGTGGCCTTCCAAGGAAAATTCAGAGGGTTGAATACCGTGGAGACTCTGGATGTACAGCATGTTTACAATCATTACCCTCAGCTATAGAGTTTTAGAATCATCACATCACTACAAAAGGGTAAATGAGGCTTTCCTGATGCATACGGTGCGAGACCTAGATAATGAGTTGCACATACGTATTTCATCAACTGCTAGAGCAGCAATGGCGGAGTGGGCAGATTGGTTCATTCAGTTTCCTACCTTCACCTACATCAGAGTGTATGGCTTCTTCAATGCTCCACTCATGTTGCCAAGATATCCTTCAGATGAAGTGGTTTTCATGGAATTCCTAAGGTAAGTATATGATGTCCACACTTTCTTGCAGAATCAAAAGAAGCCCGCCTTCAGTTTTCCATTTGAGTTGGGAATTTACAGATGCAGATTGTCAACAAATGCCAAGATAATGGGTGATGAGTTGGCTAAATTTGGTCTCAAGCCATTCAACGAGAGACGATCATGCAACCCTCATGGTGTCTTTGCATCCCGACTTGGTCAAAACTATGCTCATGTGCCCGCACTTGAAGATTTTTGGGCTAATTGCAGAGATGAGTTCAAGGTACGGAGGCGCAGTTACAGCAGACTTATTCTCCATCAAATGAAAGATTGCTTGTCAGAGGATATCGAGGGATTATCTGATGATGATGGAGATGTACTTCTTCCAACATACACCCAAAACCAAATTGAGCGACAACCTCTTCCACAAGTCAACTGATCCAACAAAGAGTCCCTCTCAGTTGAAGAAAGGACAAGCCAAGTCATTGAGCACAACAATATTTTCTTAGTCCTCAAGAGGAAGAAGTCTATTCCAGTAGTAGAGCCGCCAAGAATACAGTCATCTCTTCCCTCTTCTTCTAGAGCACCACCAAAAATGACGGCGATAAGTCAGCCTCAAGAAGGTGTAAAGGGCAGCAGATCAACAAAGAACGTAAGGAGAAGGTTGGACTTTTCAAATATAATCATACAGGAGTAGCCAATAGTCGAAGCAGAAGTTCCTCAAAAAGAAACAGAAGATGTGCCTTTGACACATGATTCTCCACCATCTCCGAGGTCTTCTCTAATTCATATTGATCTAGAAGATGAAGAAGTAGAAGTTGCAGCTGAACCTCCCATGGAAGTTAGTAGAGATACCACATCTTGGCTTGAGAGCTCCCTGGGAAGGAAGAGAAGGAGACCTTCATATCAGCTAAACTTTGATGATCTTGACAACCTTTACCAGAAGGCACCTAAAATGAAAGCAAAGAAACAAGTTCACTTTGAAAAGAATCTGGATGGTGATATGATCATGGAGACTGCTACACCTCCAAAAGATAGAAATATTGATGAAGTGGAGGTAGATGATTTTGTCATGGTTAAGGCCAATCTTGGCAAGAGCACCAAGCATGCAGATGTAAGTTTGTTCAAAGTTGCAGCAGAAAGCCTTCAAGAAAGAATGCTGAAAGATGGAGAAGATAAGGCAGCCCTCAAGGCTGAAATCCGGAAACTCAAGCCATATATTTCTAATCTTGTTCATGGCACTTCAAAGGCTACTCAGTTGCTGCCCCAAATTCTAGAGACACTAGCTGACCATCAATAGTTAAGGCAATTGGTGATATGTGGGAAGCAAACGCAACAATGGATTGAAGAATTCATCATCAAAGGCAAAACACCAAGGGATTCAAAGATTTGAACAATTGATAGCAGAAGTGAAACCTAGGCACGAGATCATCATTGCAGATTTGGATACAGCTTATGGCTCAATGGTTTCAAGAGAACGCAAGAGACAAATCTTTGCATGGAAAGAACGTCACTTCTTCAAGGTAAGAACTTATGAAAGGATATCTAAAGAGTTTGTTGCATGCAGACAAAGGGTTGTTGATGCTCTCCAATTCATAAGTGAATTTGTTTCAGAGATCCGTTGTCGGTATTGTCATGATGATGGTTCCTACATTGGACTTGACGAAGTGCAAGCCAAGTTCCAGAATGTTGTTTGTAGCAGTGATAGTAGCGATCCTGTTACAGGAAGGATGAGTAAGATCGCCATGATGTCAGCGAAGTTCGAGAAAGCAGCCAATGAGGTAGAAGATTTTCTGAGATCAATTGCAGATGGCGAAGAAATCCTAGAAAAGTGAAACTTTGCTATAGATAGTATTGATGCTCCTGATAGAGATACAGTTTCCAGCTTTTTGGCGGATGTGATCGAGATTTAAAGCAGCAATCATCTAGAAGCTTTCTTCCAGCTTTCTTTCTATTCTTGTCTCAATTCTTATCCACTCTTTGACGAAGAGAGAAAACAAGTTGTAATAGTTGGCATTTCCCCGGTTTTATGCTTTCATAGGTGGTTAGATGTTTATCTTGTTTTAGTTTTAAAAATAAAGCTTGCAAGTTGGCAAGTCTTGGTTGTAAAAGCAAGGAGATTTTAGGGTTCCCTACTTCTCTGCTTGTGTATAAATAAGGGCAGCCTTGCCCATTATTTTCCTAACCGTGCTTGTGATAACAAATTGTTGAGCCTATTTTTCCTACAAGTTGTTGTTGTTTAGTTTCAGTTCACCTAGTGTAAGAGCAAGCTTGTATGCCTCTTTAGCTGCAAGTTATTGTTTCGTTCTTGTATCTTGTGTTAATGTATTCTAGTTGATCGCAAAGTTGTATGCCTATTTTGCTACAATTTTGCTGTCCCAAGAGTGTGATCTTTTGTTCTTGAGATTTGAGAAATAGAGTCCGGTGCCTACTTTGCCCTGATATAATGTCTCAGATTTTTGTTCTGTGTTATGCTTATATGATCTTTATTTCAGCTTGCATTGAAAGTAAGTAGACGTGTGTTGGAAAAGAGTTTATTTAAGTATTTTGTCAGAGAATCCTTCCTTGTCCATTTCTAACTCTCTTGCTCTGTGTTTGCTTGAGACGTTAGAAACATCATTAGAGTAGGCTTAGTCATAGTTGAACTTCTAAAATAGAAAATCTCAACTACGACGCTTGAGTTTTATAACCTTGTGTTCTTAGCTGAACAAAAGGATAGGCAAATTAGTTTTAGTTTACTTTTTTTTAAGCAACATCAGCAAAGAGGGAGCTTCCCCTCCTAATTTGAAGAGTAGTTAATTTGTGCATAACTGTCTGTTTCTAATCCGCATTCCAAAGGTGCAAATTGACACGCCAACAATATATTCTAAATATAATAAAGTTAAGCACTTGTGGCATGTTTAACCTTAACATTAATTATAGTTAATACACTTACCCCTCTTAATTAAGATGAGTGACTGTGTCCCTACATAGTTAAGCCTAAAAATAAGGAGATGTTTCTGCCAAACCATCATATCATCAAATATTGAATTCATATATTATTATCTAATTATTGGAGGTCACCCCCTCGAAGTGGTCTGCTATATTTTTTATTCTTACATTTATTTCCAAGAAATATCATAACATAGATATACAAGGCCCAACTTAAAATAGCATTATTATTATTTTCCTTGCTTTATCTTTTAGCCTACTGAAAATGAGGATAGGCTAGAGTTCTTCTCCATGGCTCTAATTTTGGAAAAGGGAGATGACATTTCTTGTCTATTTTTTCAATGCACCACCCTAGTCATTAACATCTTAAATCTCTCTCAACAGAACTTTTGGAATTTTGTAGTGTCCCACCCAAAACCTGAGTTTTAATTTGCGATATTGCTCAATTATTTTCAATTTGACAGATGGAACATTTTGTCAAAAACTTTGCATCATACTGAACTGGGTGTTTCAGAGGTAATAGAAATTACAAACGAAATACAATAAGAGCGACAAGAGTATTTCCACACACCAAATTATATCTACTGATTATATATTCTTTCAATACATTAAATTGGCACAAATCATAGTTGAAAAAATCGCCAAAAAATAGCAATACTCGCGAGTAATCATTCTGCAATGTGTTGGGCAAGTAAATCGCTCAATAACTCGCAGCCGAGTATAAGGTAAAACACGCAGTGATTTATTCATGAAAAAAAGGCAGAAAATCGCGACTGGCAGAGTAAAACACAGTTAAAAAATAAGGCATCTAATTTATTTTTGTTTGCCCCAAAATTTTTAGCATAAACATAATGATAAAGCATCTGCCATCACTTGCAAACTCGTATTATTCAGATTTAGAAGAAAATCGACGGGAGATGAGGGCACGATGGGACACGAGGGCAGAGAAAAAAAAGACGAAAGAAAAAAACGCAGGTTTTTTAAAAAAACGCGACCTCATTTCTGGAAAAAATCGTAACAATAAACACCATGATTGATTTCTCCAAAAAATTAAACTCCAAATCGATTGATTTCTAGCATATTTCATTTTTTTTAATTAATTTTTTAAAAAATTTATTGATTTATTTGAATGAACTCATGATCGATTGAATAAATTTATAAAAGGTAAACTCATACATCTTAAAAATTAAATAAAACATAACAATTAATTATATTTTACCGTTCTAAATAAAACGTAAAGCGCATGTCTATTGTTTTTTTTATTTTAAATTTATTGACTTGTAAATAGTAAATACTAAAGTTTGAAATTTAAACATTAAAAATTTAAAATATTTAAGAATATTTGTAAAAAAAATTAATATATTATATAAGATTTGTCATTTAGCATTTGAAAAATTGAAAATTTTTAATTTATTTTATTTTCAAAACTTATAATTTAATATATTTCTAAAATATAATTAATATATTATATAGGAGTTAAGAATATTTGTAAAAAAAGTTAATATATTATTTTGATTTATCGTTTAAGTATTTGAAAAATTGAAAAAATTTAATTTATTTTATTTCCAAAACTTATAATTTAATATATTTGTAAAAATTAATTAATATATTATATAAGAGTTATTATTAAATCAAATCTTTAATATTAAATCAATAAGGGTTTAAAACTTTTATTTCCAAAATGAGAAATTTAAATATTAAAAATTTAAAAGATTTAAGAATATTTGTAAAAAAAATTAATATATTATATAAGATTTATCATTTAGCATTTGAAAAATTGAAAATTTTTAATTTATTTTATTTCCAAAACTTATAATTTAATATATTTGTAAAATATAATTAATATATTATATAGGAGTTAAGAATATTTGTAGAAAAATTAATATATTATTTTTGATTTATCGTTTAAGTATTTGAAAAATTGACAAATTTTAATTTATTTTATTTCCAAAACTTATAATTTAATATATTTGTAAAAAATAATTAATATATTATATAAGAGTTATTATTAAATCAAATCTTTAAATTAAAATAATTAATGATTACAAATCAATGAATAAATTAAAAGAGTTATTATTAAATATTAAATCAATAAGAGTTAAAAACTTTTATTTCCAAAATGAGAAATTTAAATATTAAAAATTTAAAAGATTTAAGAATATTTGTAAAAAACTTAATATATTATATAAGATTTAGCATTTAGCATTTGAAAAATTGAAAAATTTTAATTTATTTTATTTCCAAAACTTATAATTTAATATATTTGTAAAATATAATTAATATATTATATAGGAGTTTAGAATATTTGTAAAAAAATTAATATATTATTTTTGATTTATCGTTTAAGTATTTGAAAAATTTAAAAAAAAAAAATTATTTTATTTCCAAAACTTATAATTTAATATATTTGTAAAAAAAATTAATATATTATATAAGAGTTATTATTAAATCAAATCTTTAAATTAAAATAATTAATGATTACAAATCAATAAATAAATTAAAAAAGTTATTATTAAATATTAATTCAATAAGAGTTTAAAACTTTTATTTCCAAAATGACTGTAAGATTATTATTTCCAATCTTTTAATTTTTTAATGATTAAAAAATTGTGTATTTTCAAATGTTCAATAAATTTGCTTAGTTATTGCCGAGTTTTTCCCCAAGTTTTTGCCTAGTCCCGAGTTTTTAAATTTTTTGGGTCTGCCAAGTTATTGCCGAGTCTGAATTTTTTCAACTATGGCACAAATAACCATTCACAATGATATTACTAAGCATCAGCAATTTTCTGAGTTTAATATCAGCGAGGAATACACACTATATTTCAAACTGATAAGGAATAGACAGGTCTGATATGAAAATACAATACTCAGAAATATTCAGATGATAACAGAGTCTGGAATAAATACCATAGACTGCTAACAGAGATCATTAATAGACAAAAAGATGCAACTCAGACCTGGGATACACCATGTTGTGTCCACAAAAGCATTCACAGCCCTTAAAACTCAGAATAAGATGCCCATAAATGACACGCACCAGCTACTATAACTCACATGTCTTCTATTCAGCAAGCTTGAACCCTCCTTAACTCCCACATGACCCTTTGTTGGCCTGATTTCAGGTGTTAACAGCAACAAATAAATTGTCAAAACCCTTGCCTTTCTGATATTCAGTAAATTATCAAACTCCTGATGAATTCTTCAAACCCCTGTGAAGCTTTTCCTGTAATTTCTTTAAAGCACAAGCACAATCCCTGCAATGGAATTGTCTGCAAACTGGCCTGGAAGATCTTTCACTCCTGTACCGAGTTGAGGGATTTTGTCCTCAAAAAGCTTGAGATTTTCAAACTCTCCAATCTTCAACCAAAACCATTATCAAAATTCTTCTTCTTTAACAATGAATGAATGTGCAAAATGAGCTTTCATTGCCCTCTTATATTTCCATGCTCAATTTGCATTTGAATTTCATTTCATTCAATTTACTTTTAATTTTGGTGCACAACTTAATAATATAAAGTATACTTTAAAAGTCACTTATGTCTCCCCTTTTAAAATGACACTATAATTTATAAAGTATACTTTAAATCACTTATATCCCCTTTATAATAAAGTCCCTTTTTAAAATATTTTAATAACACATAAAATTAAATTATTTAATTTAACTTTAATATTTGACGTTATTAATATTAAATGCATAGGACCAATATTAACCAAAATAACTCCAAGATATAATTACGCCATCATGCCAAAAGTAGTAACTCCGCCAGCGAACCATACCCATGACTTACTATAAATAGTAAGTATAAGCAACATATCCAAGTGATGTACTAAAAATAGTAAGTGTGCATCAAAGTGTCTAGAATGGCCTCCGGAAGACACACCACAAATAAATTGGGACAATGAGTTGAAGAGTATTGAAATAAACACTGAAAGGCCTACTGAAGAACCAAAGGTCACTCTTGAAGGGGTCCCTTGAACACCCTATTAGCCTACGGGGACCAGTTGGTAGACTAACCACTGCGTCTGACCACTGCCTAGGAAAAGGGGACATTACAATTTTTCTAGCCCAATATTGCCTCCCAAGTCAAAATGGATACTTCAATAAGGTTGCATTTCAATGAGGCTAGTCATGACAATAGTGACATAGTGGCCATCTAAAACATCCTACAAAATCACAAATGTCACCTTATACAAGAATATAGTGCAATGAATAATGTCATTGAGAGCCTTACTTTCCTTCAAGGATGTCCCTTTCCAACCTACTAAACAATATACAATTTAAAATCGGAAAAAAATTAAGTTTTTTAGTATCCCTAGTGTCTAAGGAAAATGACAACATAAACCTCATATTAACTTGTTACACATTGTGTCATTGAGAGCCTTACTTTCCTTCAAGGATGTCCCTTGCCAACCTGCTAAACACTATACAATTTAAAATCGAAAAAAAAATAAGTTTTTTAGTATCCCTAGTGTCTAAGGAAAATGACAACATAAACCTCACATTAACTTGTTACACATTGCATGGACCTTAAAATCAATGTTAATAAAGTAGATGGAAGTTATGAAAAAAATTCCCTCAGATTGCATGGCCAATATCCTTAGACTCTTGAACCAAGTGGCTGGCTTACTAAGCAAGCTGCCTTAAAATATATCTTGAAAAAAGACAATAAGTTCAAATCCAAAAGCCATTGCAGTAGTATAATATGGATGTTGTAAAACAAGCATGGATAGATCAAATCTATACCTAATCACTTGCATGCTAGAATGTCCTCTATCCAAGAAAGAAATATCAAATATCAAACCTTTTTGCGAACCAAATTTGTTCAGCAAGAGACTGGGAAAGATTTTTCTTAAAAAACCCCTCATTGATAAGGAAAGCAAAAGATGGACCAAAAAATCCCTCAAGGGCTATTCCTTGCTAAACAACTCAACATTACACACCTTATAAATATATCGATGATAGGTCGTTCTAAGTCATTACTGTCCTTGGTGTCTAAGGAAAAAAAAAAAAAAGATAACGTCAACTTCAAATGACTTCATTAAACATAGCATGGAGCTTAACTCCATAGTTAATAAAATAGATAAAAGTTTGAAAAATTTATATACTTTTATAGAATCCTTAGAAGATTGAACCAAGTGGCTGAATTACTAAGCAAGCTACATTAAATGAGCTTGGAAAAACATATACAATCAATACTGAATCCATAAGCTGTTGTCGTAAAGCTAAAATGGCCATTGTCAAAGCATTGAGAGATCTAACTCAAGGTCTAATCCTTGCATACTAGAATTCCTTCTATCCATGGAAGAAATGTCAAATTTTGGGCCTTTTAGTCAGTAATGGAATTTGTTCACCAAAAGATCGGCAAACATTTTGGTGAAAAAATCCATTTTTAGAGAAGCAAACAACCTTTTTAAAAAGTTGTAAATGCTATAGTTAATGGTCACTTGGAACAATTAGACAAAGCTTTGGTTCTGTTGGTGCGTGTTTTATGACACAACAAACATTCTAGAATAAAGAGTCCAAAGACGCTCTATCCCCTCTTGAAAAATTACCTTGTATGCTAAGATTGCAAGTAAGATCATACGGTAACTCCAATGTTTAAGATGAGTGCGGATAAGCTCTATGGTTTGATGTGATTATGCTGGTAACACAAAGGGACTTATGCTAGGATTGTTCGATTCACAATGAAGGTCTAGACAATGAAACTCTATTGCTTGGGTCATGGATCAAACAAACTGAAAAAAGGAGATAAAGGTTCAGAAGTTCTAATCTACTCCTAAGAATTCAAGAGACGGTATTGACTTGGTGGAACCAATAACCACGCTTTGCTTCGCCACGCTCAACGACAACTACACAAAGAGGGTGCAATCTTCAAGGGAATGTGCTTATGATTTTCATGTCATGAATAACTACCATCGAATCGAACAATATTTATCCAGACAGAAGTTAAGCATCCACAAAATAAGCTCAGGCTAACTTTACGCATTGAATGAAAATCATCCATTCAAAGAAAGTATGAGCAAAAGTTTCACCATAATCAACACTTATCAAATCTTGCATTCATCTAACATACATGAAATAAAATCTAAACTATGATGAGGGATAAGAACCATGCCAACTCCAAAATAAGAGAAGTAATCACCATCAGAACAATGCATGCATTACTTATTACTTTGGCAGTCTTACAACAATTGCTTATCTCAACATGTTCCCATGCTTTACAAATGAGGGGTTGAGCTCAATTTATAGGCTCCCCAATTACAATTCAATGGCCAAGATTAATTTGGAATCAACGGCCAAGATTACAAATAAAACCCTAATTAGGGTTTGCTACCCCTCGACCAATGAGAAAATTACATTTGAGGACACTTGTCCTTTTTGCTAAATATGAACCAACAGATAAAATAGAAAGTTGTTGCATGTTGGTTTGGAATAATTTGATTGGCTGGAAGATGACGAGGTGCCACCTCAACGTGCTAGATGTCTTCCTTGGTTGCTTTGTTGTTCTTCCCTTAGAATATTTTTCATGCCAATGACTTTATCCTTTGTGCTTCGATCTTGGATGGCTTTGGCTTCTTCTTCTCACCTCGCCTTGGAGCACCTGTTTAGACTTAAAGTTGTTAATTCTTTCTTTCCGGATTGCTTTGGAATTCCTTCACGTGCGTTGAATTTGGAGAGGAACTCCCTTGTGCTTTCGCCGCAATGGAGGAAATTGGAACTTTTTCCTGTAGAGAATTTCCCATACTTAGCCAAATTTTGGCTACTTTCAAGATTTTGGCCATTTTTGTGCTCAAATAAACTTCGCCGGTAGGTTTATCTTCAATTTTGAATTTGGCTTGCGTAAGTGGGATGTACTTGACGGTGTGCCTGCCATTGTCTTCATTGTGCCAAACTCTTGGCGGACTTCCTGTTGGTCTTGCAATGTGCGATGGTGGACTTCCAAGTTTTCTTTCATCTCCCTTCCGGTCGGACTTTACACTTTCTTTGCCATTTTCCTCGCCTTGCGTAGTCATTCACCTGCAACAAAACAAATTTATTTTAGATTTTCTCTCTCCTAAAGATAACTTTGAAAGATTTTTATAAATTTCATTTTCAAGCGTTTATTTGGCCATAATTTTCTTTCGTTTTTCAAAATTTATTTCGCCATGTCCAATTTCATTTGGCCATATTTTATTGCTTTTTTCCAAAATTTATATAGCCACGCCCAACTTTATTTTGCCATAAATTTACTTCGTCCAATTTTATTTTGCCATTACCCTCTTTCGTTGGCCGTTACCTTCCTTCTTCCAAAATTATTTGGCCATTACTTTCTTTCGTTGGCCACATTTTCTTTCCATCCATTTTGTTTGGCCATAATTTTTTTTGTGTTGGCCATATTTTCTTTGGCCATTATTTGGCCACGTCCAATTTTATTCGGCCATTTATCTTTTCTCGTCCAAAATTATTTTGCCATGTCTAACTTTATTTGGCCATTTGCTTGATTTTTTCACAATTTTTCTAGCCATATCCGATTTTATTTGGCCGTTTGCTTGATCTTTCCACAATTTTTTTTTTAGCCACGTCCAACATTTCTCTAAACACTTGGGCGAATTTTCTAAGTGCCAAGCATATTTTCATTTTCCAAAGGTTTAGACTTAGGCAAAATTTTTAAAATTCTCACACTCTCCAAGCATGGCGGACTTGTTAGTTGTTTTGGCACTTAATTTTTTCTAATTCCTTCATGCCAATTTATCATGGACTAGGATGAATTTTCCAAGTGTTGGGCTATTTTCCTTGGGGCGGACTTTAGCATTTCTCTTGCCACTTCATTTTCCCTTGGCTATGCCTCAGCCACTTTGTCTTTTGCTCAAGGGGCGGACTTTGATCTTTTCTTTGCCATTCATTTTATGCCGAGGGCGGACTTTCTCCTTATGTTTGCCACTTCAGTTTTCTTTAGGGCGGACTTTGTCAAAATGGTTGCCCTTTCAGCTTCTACCCAAGGCGGACTTTGTCACTTGGTTCGCCATCTAATACTTAACCAAGGGCGGACTTCATTGTTTTCATTGCCACTTGATCATTATGGTGGGCGGACTTTGGCTTGTGGTTGACCATTGCTTTGCTTGGACATGGGGCAGACTTCATGCATTTGTTTGCCATTCACCATCTCTAGCATGGGCGGACTTTGTAGTTTTCATTGCCACTTCCCTATTTCACCCAAGGCGGACTTCATTGATTTTCATGCCATTGAATTGGTTGGAGGGCGGACTTTACTCATCTGTTGGCCATACAAGGGCGGACTTCAGCTTGTGGTTGACCATTTGCCAACCTTTACCCAGCTTTTGCTAAGGCGGACTTCATAGAATGTTTGGCCATTGACACTTTTTTCTTTCCACAGCCATTATCTGGCTGAAGATTTCTGATGTTAATTCCTGAGCAAACTCCATACTTAGGCGAATTCTTCAGTCTCTTCCATGATTGTTCAGTCATAACCTTGCCATGGTCACTCAGATTTTTCATGGATTGTTCAGATTTCTTGATGAATTTCCTGATTTTTCACCAATTTGTTGACGGATTCATCATCTTATTCACCATTTTCTGTGCTTTTCACCAGATTTTTCTGTGATTTTCCAGAATTTATCACCATTTTTGAACAAATTTTCCAGATTTTTGAACTTTTTATGTGATTTTCCAGAATTTTACCAAAATTTCAAAAAAAATTCGAATTGATTTTCTGAGAGTTTCGTTGATCTTTTCGAACTTCTGAGTGGATTTTTGAAACTCGTGACCCTTCTAAAAATAGAAACTTTCTAAAAATAGAAATTTTCAAGAATAACAACTTTCCAAAAATAGACCCTAAAAAATAGGGATCCCAGAATTGCCCAAAAGTGCCAAAAAAGTAGGTCCTAAAAAATAGGGGGCCCGGGGTGAGAAACCCTAAAAACTTGGAGGTGTCGGATTTGACTGAAACGACATTCGATCTTCGTCTCCCAGGCCTTCTAAGCGCGATGGCGACGTTTATACAGTGATCCAGGCTAAAACTCACTTGCTTGACTCAGGTGACCATTCAAAACTCAAACTCCTCATTTGCAAAAAGACTGGTGATAAGCAGTTGTGAGGCCAAGGCAAAACCAAAAAGCAAAAAAAACAAAGGATCCCCATTTGCAATGGGGCGATGTGTGAAAAAGTCACAACAGGTTCCAAAGCCATCAATTGTGGTCACATACAAGTCTCAACCAAAATCAAAGAGGGCTAAGGAGTTGCACAACTCTAATTTATACCTTAAATGACTCCAAAATTGCTTCCATCAAAATCATTTTGGACATGCAAAGCTAGTTGTCACTATTACACAAGGAACTCTTGAAAGGCCTTCCAAAGCTTAAGTCACATATGCCTTTCATCCTAGAGAACATAGATCATCCATAATGATAGGTTCAAATGCCCTATCAACCATCACTTCTATGAGTTGAATGAGAGATGGATTCTTAGGCATTTCTGGACCAGTAACTTATCCAACATCAACATTTTCTCAGAAAGAATCTCAGATGATAGTGACCCAAGAACTAACTGATTCTCTTCAATTTCCCCATGACTTACAAATGACAGAAGCTATGAGAAATATGTTTCAAGTGATTTAAGAATCTATAACCATCATTTGAATTTTCATATTCAATTCTGACAGTGAATGAAAAAAACAAAGCAAGGACAGTCCAAACTTTTCCAACATAAGATCATGAAAAATTTAAGAGTTACACAAAACTCCTAAGAAAACCCATCCAAGATGCCCAGACCAAATTTCGCGATGACCAAACATAGCTCCAGTAGGACCTTTGGAATCAAAGAGGCTCTTAGAACAAAGATACATATTCATATGGCGAGCAAGGTTTAGAGATCTCACTAGATTTTCTTGAGTGGAATATCATATGCATTGATCTGGATCCCCAGAGATCCCAGAGATATCTGGTGGACGACACTCTAAATTGCTAGAACTGGAATGTGTATAAATGGAAACAAAAGTTAACAAGGATTAAGAAATAGGGATAACATTCATTAATAATACATAAAAAAGATATAGGACTAATACAAATTTAATTACTCTATACATTCTTTACATTCTCTCGAAGGAGGTGAATGCTTGTATGTTTTCCTCCTCTTTCTTGTTTTCTAACTACCTACATATGTACATATGAATATCCAATGCAGCAAAACGAAAAGGACTGTTATGTAACCTGAAAGGACTTTTCTTCCACTTGGCTCATAACTTTCCATCAATTATTATTGAGCTGCGTCAAAATATAACTGTCTTTTGGGGGTTATTACCCCACACAGGACAGGGAAATATGTACCATCAAGGCATACTACTACTGTCAATGCCTTGCAGCACTGGAATTGTTGGTGAAGCATTTATACAGGGGCACCAAACAGGCCTTGATGGAGTAGAACATCAAGCTTGGGGTGCCATAGGCCATAGAACATGGTTTGGTGTTACTATAGACCACAGAAGATGGATTTGCCTTGCCGCAGACCATGGAATTGGGTTGGGTAGTATAGAAAACCATGATATTGATTTTGCAGTACTGCCAGTAATAGTTTTAGAGCTGCCACTTGGATAAAGCACACAAGAAGTAATTGAAAATCCCACATAATTAATAAATTTCCACACCAGAAAACCAAGAATCATGAGCATGTTGAAAGAAAACAAGATCAATGACCAAACATGGGAAATTCATCTAAGTCGCAGGCTAAATTTTCCTACAAATTCATACAGAGGTGACTTTCACCCTTGATGATGTTAGAAGGATTGTCATTGATGTCAAACAAAGAACAAAGAACTTGGTATGAGATATAGATGACCAAATTGTTTTCAGTGTTCAAACTTATAAATCAAAATTCATCAAGCCTTCAGTTTTGAAGATTATTCGTTTTTGAAGATTCTCAAAGCTCATAAATAATTCAGAGTTAATCAAACATTCAGATTTGAAGACAGATTTGAAAACTATCAAGTTCATAAGATTATTGAATTTCATCAAGTTTTCTCACATAAAAGTCAAAGAACTATGGATAGACGTCACTTGATAGTTGAGCAAGACAATACGTATTATGTTAAATCCGATTAATGTAATAATTTAACAATACGTATTTACAAAGAGATGATAAAATACACTTTTTCAAAGAAATACGAATCTTTGATTAACAAAGACACATTCGAAAAATAAAGAGAAGCGATTAATTTCAAAAGATATTTAGTCGCAAATCAGCAAAAATTCGTGTCTTATGAAAAAAGACGTATCTCAACAAAGACGTGTCTATTTGACGCATCTATGTGCCGGTCATGAAGTGACGCGCTGGGTAATGAAAGATGTTTTTTTGTTTATCAAAAGACAGATCATGATCAAATAAAGAAACGTGTCCCTTTAAAATTAAATATACGCATTTAAAGGATACGAATGTTTATCTTCAGGATTGTTTCAAAAAAATGTGAACCTTCAGAAAGACGTGCTCAGTCAAAAAGACGTGATCTTTTGCTTTCTACAGGTGCAGCTGAATAGAAAAATTAAGAAGAGAATTTGTTAAGAGTGTTTAAAATCTGGAAAAAAATTAAATTCACACTCAAATGAAAAGGTGCGATTTTTCAAGAGTTGTGTTCTCTCACTACAAGGGATGCAAGCCTTGATCAAGATATATATTTGACATTCATTTTCAAATTTTGAGTGTGGTTGTTGTAATTGAAGACTTGCAATTCAGTCAGATTCCTACCTCCTTGTGTGGGCTGAAGGTGATATCTTGGATCACATAGAGCAGATTGGAGAGTTGGACTTGTGCAGATCAGATTGAAGGCAGTCTCACTTCCATCAAGTCAAGGTTTTGGTGCCTTGCATTAGGGGTTGGTGCTCCTTGTAGGCAGGTGTCTACTAAATTCATAGAGGTCTAGGTGTTCCTTGTAGGATATATTCTACTAAATCATCTTGGTGTAAATCTGTAGGTTGGTGCCTACCCAAAAAAATTAATTCAATAAAGTTATATCACTTTGAAGAAATTGATTCATATCAAAATTGATCGTAATAAGTTTGAAAAGAGTAAAAATAAAAGTTGTATTTGATTTACTGATTCAGCCCACCCCACCCCTCTCCTCTCAGTAAATCTTTTGTGCTCTTCAGATGACTCTGCGAATTTTTTTTTCTTTTTTGGCTCTGTAACATATACCTACAAAAAACTTCTGTACACTCAGTCTCAAACGGAAGCACAAGTTAATCCAACAGGGTCAATTTAAATAAATATCTTTTTGCAGTTTGTCTTTAACAGTGTAAATATTTTTTTTGGTCTAAAAAAGAAAATTACAGAAAATTAGGATGTCTGGGAAGGAAGGCTCATCCTGTGAAAGGTTACTCCAGTACATAAAACAATGGCCTTTGACTGCAGCAGTGGTAACAAACAACACTTTTGCTCTTTTTGTAAATTTTACTATATATTAGTGGAAGTTTCCTTTTGTTTGTCAAAAAGGAAAAAAAAATTGATGAGCGATAAACATTGTAGCATAGAAGGAGGCATTCATCTCAAACTGCTAAAACCTATATGTTTTGCATAAATGGAATAAAGAAGAGTACCTTTAGGCAATAAATAAACTCCTCATTATCATCTGATGATAATGATAAATTTTCAAGCACCAAAATTATAAAATAAACAATATCCTGCACTTGAAAACAACTACAATGCATCAGACAAGTATAACATGAAAATGTACATGTATTAAAATCAAGGAAAGCAATTCAATAGTAAAATCTTATATGAATGCAAATGCTGTTTTGACCCTTGCAAAATAATATCTAAGAAGAAAATATACCAATGGGAAGGCATTGTTTAGCTCTGCATATCCTCTTTCCATAGCAGTTCTAACTGTTGAGTCAAGAGCAAGATCCAAGAAAATAAGATCCCTAAGCCTTTCATGTGATCTACGTAGAGAAGGACGAAGTTCCAACCTCGACTCTACAAGCGCCTGTACTAATATTTCATGTCAGATAAATTTACAATATCTTGAAAGATATAATATTATAAAACCTGAAAAAATAAAAATTAAAACTTCAACAGGCATGTCATGAGCAACACCCTGATTTGAATAAAGGACATGAAGCCTATGACTCACCTCAAGGAGTACAACCACCTTCTTGCCTTCAACATGCTCTAGAACACATTTTAGTAGTCCCTAATAATGTGGTTATACATTAGAACTATTGCTCTATCACAAACAAATATCAACATAAGGAGAATTGATTGCCTAAAAATCAAGTTAGAAACAGTTGATAGTCTAGAACAAATTTTAAAATGTAGGATTTTTTCATTAATTAAATGCCTCATCTAACATAAAAATAGACAGAAATATTACTGGCAATTCAGGAGACAAACCACTGATGGGTTGAACTTGTAATCCACCCATAAAATCATGACCCTATAATAAAATGATGGATGATTGGTTAGACATTCCATGAAAATTTATCAAAATACAGATCATTATAATCACATGGAAATGCATGTCAAAAATATTACCTGTGCCTTATAACCCATGCATGTTGCAATGGCAGACTCAAGGTCTGCTCCAGAGTGGACAGCCTGAAAAAATTAATCTCAATTAAGTCAATCATATTTCCATGCAAACTTAAAGATGTGAACATGTTTCAACACAAGCATGTAATATCCCTTTCTAGATGATAGCAAGCTGTGAGCCCCACTCATCTATTTGTGAAGAATGCAGTGGTGAATGGGTGTTTGCATGTAGGAGGAATAAGTACAAGTAATTACATGTATGTGTATTAAATTGTTTTCCTAACAAATAAAAGGGAAATTCTTATATTTAAGGATATTCCTACTTTTTACAAAGTGAGACCAAGCTTTGGGCGGCCTTGGTGATTCCCCTAGATGTGTTATATTCTACCTTGGTTTCTGTTCGGTGTAATTCAGAGTCATATTGGATATTTTAACAGCTGATTATGATTAAATTTTGACTCTAAGAGATCTAGTCTTATTTTCGAGGCTACATTTGAGGACAATGGAAACTTTGGACTGTAGCATGATTATAGTCATTGGATTCAGCTTCAAGTCTTCTAATTTGGATTTTTTACACTTTAGGTATCCAAGATGTCAATCTTAAGTAACAATATGTTCTTTGGGATATTTCTCAACGTAGTGAATTTAATTCAAATTCAATTTAATGTCATTTTAGCTATAATAGAATTTTGACTTAAAACCCAAGAAAAGATCTAATGTGTAAGAATATGAATTTTAATATTAAAAGGGATCAATTTTCCTGCATATAATGTATTAAAAATTTTTTGGTGGCAAATTAAAATAAAGGGAGGCTAGATAAAAAAGAGATTTTTTGGTGGCAGCTGTGTAATAGAAAAATCTTATAAAATTTGAGGACAAAAATGTTCAAATCTCAATTTCAAAGGGTGTCACACAATGATTTTGATGGATAGATTCATACAAAGTTTGTACCTTGTGCATCCAAAGGGATTTCAGTTGGAATTTTTGGATGGTTTGACTAGGGTTTGGCTTGGGAACTTTGTGTGCAACCTATTCTTGTTTTGTAATAAATCTTCACCATTTAGTAGATGCAAATATAGTGTGATGAGCGCATAGTTATACTTATAGCACAATCTTTTGACTTTGAAAACTTAATCAACCACAGCAATAACACACATACAAGATCTAACAATTAAGAACATTAATCGCATTTTGTTTTCACAGTCCATAATAGTTCACTTCAAGATTTCTGGATAAACTGTGTGCATATTTTATCCACACAGTTTATCCAGAAATCTTGAAGTGAATTAAGAACATAGGAAGAACACATGATTTACATGGAAACCCTTGCAGGAGAAATCACGCAAAAATATTGCTTATATATTGATTTTCTCTGTAGGCACCAACCTAGTTTTACAAGTCTTCTTTTGTAGGCACCAACCCACTAGAGACACCAATCCCCACAACTGAGCACCAACTCAACAATAGATACCAATCTCTTATTTTGATAGGCACCAACTTTCAAATTCTTCAGAGGATGATATTGTCTTCGCAAATATCTAATTATAGATGCACTTTCTTTCACACCTCTACTTGTGGATGATCTAATGGTTATCACACAAGTGCTATCCTTCACGACTTTGTTTGTAGATGATGTAATCACTTTCCTTCACGAGTCTTCTTGACGATGATGCAACAACTTTCCTTCACAAGTCTTCTTGACAATGATGCAACAACTTACCTTCACAATTTTTCTCTCAAATAATGCAATACTTTCCTTTATAATTCTGCCTTAAGATCTGCTCTAATTTCACTTACAAATCTGCCCCTAAATTGTGCATCATATATTTCTCCTTCACAATACTAACACTCTCTTCATATATTTTAATATAGATCTGATTTACTCTTCATATTCTCTTCTCTAGATCTGCTTGAATCTGATCTAATTCTTTGCTCCAAATCTCCCTTATATCTCTGCTCAAGTTCACCTTATATCTCTACTCAAAATCTGCCTTATTAATGTTATTTCATTATCCAATTATACTCTTTTCAAATCTGCATGTTCTCCTCTTTTAAATCTGCATATTCTTTCTATCAATCTGCTCATAATATATTCATACATTTGTTGTAGTGAGCCTGCTATGTCTCAAATCTGAATGATATTACATTAAAAACTTGTTTCTCTAACTCCACAAACATCTCTTCCTTACACCTCTTCATATCTCTACTTGTAATGTCCCCATTTTCGATGTCTTCTTTTGGATTAGTCTGGTTCTAACACACTTACTATTTTTAGTAAGTGCTATATTTAGTAACTGGTCCGGCAAGTAGAGTAGTGTGGGGTTTCCTGTTTGGGCAATTTGTGGAAGTTGTCTGATGAGCTTTAGTGTTTTGTGCTAGTCCTTTCTACAGGGTTTTTCGGTGTTTCAGGCATGGCTTACTATTTTTAGCAAGGGCCAATTCCAGCACTTACTGTTTATAGTAAGTCGGGTGCCTATCGGTTTCCACACCAACTTGAATTTTCAGAATATTTGCTATTTTTAGTGCTTACTAAAAATAGTAAGTCTATTTGTGGAAAGTTGGACCAAGTCAGGCTACCTTCAGTAGCATTATTTCAGTTGGGGCGTTGGGTTGCTAAGGTTGGATATTTTAATACTTCTATTTCCTCTCTAAAAATGAATTAAATAAAGTTACTTTATAATTTCAAGTTGAGGGTCAAAGGGAATATAAGTTGTACCTTGGAGCCTAATGCATTGACTTTAAGTCATTTTAGAAGGCTACAAAAGTGCAAATAATTTTCTTATGAGTAGACCCCTTGGCTTAGTTGCACAACGTTGTTTTAAAAGAGGGGCCATGTATTTCAAATGGATGCCTAAAAAAAAGGTTAATTTATCATTTTTAAAGGCTAATGTTATGCCTCATAAGGTGGGATGCCTAGTTTGGGCTAAAAGTCAATTTTAAATTAAAAATCAAAAGTGGAATTTAAGAGGCAAAAAATTGGACGCCCCTATTGGGGTAATTTCATGTCACTTCATAAAGTGAAATGAGAGGGAAATATATTCAAACTCAAATGCAAGTTGCCCTAATCCTTCCTTCACTTTATAAATATGAGTTTTGGCTCTCATTTGGATATGTTGATTTTAGTTGCATAAGGAGATGTTGGATTTACTTCAGAAGGTCTGTAACAGGTGTTGAGGACGAAAGCCCTTGGCATTGAGAGCTTATTTTGGTAGTGCAAGACCTGCCCTAGCCGATGAAGGCGTGGTTCCATCCAAGGATCACATTCTGAGCTTCATTGTTGCAGTTTCAATCTTTCAATATGAAGATTTTTGAGTATTTCTAAGTAGTGGTCGATTGGTATTGGTTTGTGGATGCTTTGCTTCACTTCAATGTATTTTGGTGATAATTTGGTGATGATTTCCAGGCATTTTGGCAAGTAGGTCTGAATATGATGATTTGCACATAACTCACCAATGGTTTGAGATCTTTTTGTGGGCGTTGTTTCTTTTGATGCTCCTGTTCTAGGCGATTCCAAGCATTATTGGAGTGAATTTTTGGAGCATGCTTCGATTTTATAGAGCCAAATCGCCCTTGACTGCTAGCACCCAATTTGAGGCTCATTGTCCAGATTTCAAGGTATCTCAGTCAAGTTCTGATTTATGTTAATGAAGGGACAGTTTCAGGACAGTTTAGCATTGGAAATGAATAGGGTTTGATGACACTTTCTATGGAGAAGGACATGGCAAAGTTATGCTCTTTAATCTGATGTTTGGAGCTTCATTAAAAGGTTTGATAACATTTTCTGAATATGATATTTGTATGTGAGGACTGTAATTTTCTGCTATAAAAATCAGTTAATTTAAAGTTTTGAAAGTTTTATTACAAGTATGGTTTTACTTCTATTTTTTGTACGTTGCATTATTCTCTTCATGAAAATGCAAAACTGATTGACGCATGAAACTCAATGCAAAAAGCATCATCAAAGCAACACAAAACAGAAAAATCTGAAAAAAAAACTATAGGGCAGTCATTACAGTGGTATCAGAGCACAAATCATCCTGCCAGCCAGTGGGTGATACAAATCTATGAGCATTAGTGACCGAGAAAGAAGGTACCAAGAAAACATAGGTGAAAGAAGAGAAGAAGCTAAAAGAAAATTTGGTGAGCAGGATCATATGATGCAACTCTTGGAAGCAGTGGTTAGAGGTCAAGAAAGAGTGGCCCAACATGCTCAAGAGACCAATCAGTATCTAGCACAGTTGGTGGAGAGATTAGACCGTTTGGGGCAAGGAAATAATGCGGGTCAACGTGGGGAAGCCATTCAAAACAATAGGGCAGCCATGGCTAGGCCTCTTATGTCTATATTTCCACCAAGAGTAAAAGCACAACCCAATCAAGAGCTTACTTTAGCTGAGTTGCAAGATCAATTTAGACAGGATTGGTTGGGTGCAAGCCCTAGTTTCCATCATGACATATCACTTCGGGATTATATAGATCTCAGCATGAGGCATACACCGAACAGGGGCAATAGAGAACATCATAATGACTTGCGAAGGAAAGTTGGAAAACTTAGCCTTCCTTATTTTGATGGGTCTGGTGAGATTTCAGCGAGAGCATGGGTTGAGAGGGTGGACACATACTTCAATCAAAACCCCATGCCTAAAGAAGAATCCATAAAATATGTTGTTATGCACCTTGATGGAGTTGCACATAAGTGGTGGCATCATGGGATGATCATAATGGGGCATGCTCAGATTACATCTTATACTGAGTTTACTGAGAGACTCATAGAGAGGTTTGATAAGAAGGATCCAAAACTTCCTTTTGAGGAGGTGGCAAAGTTAAAACCTTACTTGTTCAATGAAGAGCGGGTGGTTGAAGAGAAGTTCATAGCAGAAAAATCAGATGAAGTGATTGCTTTGAAACTTGATGAATGTGAGACGAAGCCTCAAGATGACTCTTTGGTCATGCATGCAACTACTTTAGTTGAGGTTGTGCATGAAGGAATTGACGAAACAACAGCCTTGTATACACCCTTAGAGATATCCAATGAAGTTGAGACACCTTTAGATGATGGGCATGTTGAAAACAAAAGGGACGATGTCTTCAAATCAGCTAATAATGATGACACTTTACCTCATGTTGAAAATGGTGACACGGGTGGCTTTGGGTTTGACTACCAAACCAAGCCTTTGGAAAGAGATGCTTATGATGATTTCAGTCCTAATGAGTTGGAAAGTGACTTATTTAGAGAGACAACACCCCAAGAGAAGCACAGTGACCACATATTCTCTGAATATAGCAATCAGCATTTTAACACATGGGATCTGGGTGTGTTGACACCAAAGTATGATGAGGATCCTACATGGAATAAATTTCCTTCTGATTGTGATGATGTTTTGATTCTTGAGCCCAATGCATACATGGAAGATGGCATTGATGGTCTTGATTCTTTTCTTGAAAACAAACCTGATTCATCAACACATGAAGCTAATTCTAAGCAGAGGTTTAGTGGCTTTGATGATTTGGATTCACAGTTTACTACTGAAAATGATAATGGGAATGTTCAAGTGATTTGAGACAGCCTTGGAGTCATTATTGACAAAAACAAAGGGTCTGATTACAGTATTCATCGTAGCAGCAATGCATGTCCTTCGCATGAGTGTAAGAGACCTGCCTGTCTCTACTTCTGTTTTTATGCTAAATGATAAGGGTTTGTAATTTTTTGTATTTTCTCATAGATTGCCAGTCAAGAAATCACATACAAGAAATGTAAACATAAACCCTACTGCAGAAATGCAATTAATTTTTTGATTTTCTTTCAAAGCTTTTACAAATATGTGCATACCCGGAAATACAATCCCCTGTAGATCTAAAGCAATAAATCTGACGAAGCATAAACTTGACTTTTGGATGAAGCCAACAGTGAGCACCTTCAGCTGATATTCCACAACCTCAAAATGCTGATACAATGAAGAGTTTTCGTTCTCCAAAGCCGATACGCTGGCAGAAACCCTTGGGCTCCCTTCCCCAAAAGCCAATGAGAAATTATCAAACAAATATACAATAATCACTTCTGAATGTCCCCAAATGAGCCCCTTAAGATTCTTTTATACTTTTCCTGGAGGAACTCGTACACTTTTCTCACCAATGTAGGATTAAAAGATAATAGGCCAATCCCCTCCAATTTGCCTTTTAAATCATTTTAAAATAATATGATATTTGCACTTTGAAATATTCAAATATGTCCTTGAAATTGGCACCCAAGTAATTAATTAAAATGGCCCCCTTTTTAATGATGAACAGACCCTCAAGTCATAAAGTGCAAATATAATATTATAATATAATATTAAAATATTAATTATTATTAAAGTCACCTTTAATAATAATTAAACGTTATAACTTAGGCAAAACTCCTTATTTCACCAACTCAACTGAATTTGGGAATCAACACTACCAACAAGTGAACTTTAGGTGCCCTGCTATAAATAGAATGGCTTGCCGGCTGCCTTACTATAAATAGTAAGTATATGAAACTGAATCAACTGTAGGCTACTTGAACCCACATGAGATGCTGAAGGAGAGATTCCTCTGATCACCACCAAAAGAGACCCTCTAACTAGACATATTAGCCTACGAGGGCCAGGAATAGGCTAAATTCACTTAACTCTGATGCTCGCAAAATCGGGGACATTACAGTTGTGATGAGCCTAACCAAATCAGACTCAAAAACTCTTCACTTGCTGTCTTGGAATTTTTGTCAAACAGTTTGCAACAATGTCTGAACTTGCTGATATAAATTTTTGTTTGTCTTGCTATACGTTTGCATGCTGCAATTGATGTTTTTGAATGTTTTCTAATGATGCAAGATAGGTTAACCATGCAAGAAAAGTGATATACTAACGGTTTTTGATCATTCCATACACAATGAGTGACTGAAATTATCTTGTGCAGCTAATTGACATAATGTCAAACACTTTTCATGCAACCAATGGTGGCCAATATGCATCTACAGCAACTAAGCATTAATACAAACACTTTCCTTACCAACTGAATGTGCAAGAAGACATCTACAGCCACTTGGCATTTAATCAAACAATTGGCATGCATACTAGAGTGTACAAATGAGATCTACAGCCATAGACAATTTTACAAACAATTGCCAAGCAACTTCAAATTTAGACTCTTTAATGCAATGGTCTGATTACCAAGACTCAGTGATTTCAATACTACTATGATTAGCCAAGACTCTTGGCTTTACAATCTAATGCCTTCCTAAAATCTGAATACACATTGCAGCAACTAGCATTATCTTATACACTATATATGAATGCAAATCACATAAAACCTGGTGTAATTCAAGCTCCTGATGTTGGTGATAAGATAGCAGCCTTGGTTCCTTCAAGACGATCTTTGAAATCTTCAATGATAAACCAGATATGAACTTGAATGTTATTCAAAACCCTCTAGAAGTCGTCCCTGGCAGCCCAACTAGCTGTAATTACAAGACAAATGCACACAGCAGTATGCCTTCAAATATATTTCCTCCAATCTGCCCACAAATGCCTCAAAGATAATAAACAATGGCTGCAAATGAGAAGCTACAGGTCTGTAACCCATAACAGCAGATAATAATCTTGATATTCTTCAATGGAAATTCTTCAAAGTTTGAAATACTCTTCACCAATGGTTGTTCTTTGCATAAGCTGAAATCTACTCTTCAAACCCTAGTGAAATTCTGAGGTTAACCACTTAATATCTGCATTGGCACTGTAGCGAACACTGTTCACGTGCACTGTAGCGCGGGTACTGTAGCAACACATTAAATAGCTTGAAACCTGTTCTACAATGGCTTCCAATGATGAATTCCCAGGTCTGCAATAGATTGTCCTTCAAACTCTTCAAACCCTTCTGATATTCCTTCACTTTAAGCACAAATGAAAGGACTGAATTATCCTCTCCTCAAATTGCAACCCTTCAAGAGATCTTTCACTCCCTCAGTTATGCTATCAATAGGAAGTTTTTGCTTCCTATGATCAAAGAAGAAAACTGTAAAGCCCTAGGCTCCACAATAAAATTCAATCAAAATAATATTCATCAACTAGATGATAGTGCTCTACGGCTTCACTTCAGCTGGGTGATCTCCTCCAAGAAGCTGCCGTCAATGTGTAAATATGAGAGGTTGCGCCCGATACTCCTAAAGATGTGTCAATCTTTTAATTTGTTTGGCCTAGAGTGTAGCGGTCGAAACATTAAGATTTGCGCATGCAACAGGATGCTTGGCGGCTAAAGATGATATCTTTAGAATAGAGCACTTGACCTCCAAGTTTGCCTTTATCCGACTCCTTATGCAAACACGTCTTCACAAAATCTCTTATATGTTGAATCCTTCAAACAGATTTGTCTTATCTGGCTGCTCAAGCAAGACCCGATATAGCCACTTTTTCTCTTGTCTTATTCTTAAGATGTAGCACACAGCCTAAAAGCTCTCGATGATTCCAAATGCAAGTGCGGCTAAAGGACAACTTGATATAAATATTCTTCAAATTGTATTTTATGCAATTCCTTTGAAATCTGAAAGCCACGACTTCAATTTTTGTCTTGTTCTCCAGATGTATTTATTGGCTGCCAAATAAATAAACTGCCTTGTCTTTATCGATGGCTAACTTCAAGCTAATGACGACTTCCTATGTGCCGCGTCTTTAGCAGATTCGTCTTATCTTCAAGCGTTGGGATGTGGAGACGAAATTGATGGCCCAAGCATGCCACGATTTCACCTTTTCGAGAGCTTCTTTATTTCATTATTCCGTCAAAGTCTTAAGACTAATATTCGTTTCCTCAAAGGAAGCCATGATTAAGCTTTTCAAATTACATATGTTTTGACTCCATCTGAAATCCTTGACTCTTTTTTTGAACTTTTTTTTTCTTAAAAAAGAACCATATAATTGTAAATCATTCTCAATTTTGAAGGAATCGATTAAGGATTAAACAGGGAAATTTCAAGAGGGAATAAATCGCATTGGAGAATAATTCAAAAAAGAAATCGCTTTTCTCCTGTCGAGAACAGCTTGGCAAGAGTTCGATGAAATAAGGGAAGCTTCAGTGGTTACGATTATTGCTAGGGGACGATTTCTTGGGAAAGATAAATTAATGAATATTATTTAGAAAAAGACAAATTTTGGCATTTTTTGAAGTTGATTGCTGCCACTCGAAGTTCATATTAAAGAAGAATATTTATCAGGAGCTGCTTTGAATTTTTTCCTACCACCTTCATTTATTTTTTATTTGTTTCCGGCTTGGTGCCGGTGTGGGAAAAAAGACGAGTTACTGAGAGGACACAGCCGCCCCTTACGATTCTTTTATACTTTTCCTGGAGGAACTCATACACTTTTCTCACCAATGTGGGATTAAAGGATAATAGGCCAATCCCCTCCAATTTGCCTTTTAAATCATTTTAAAATAATATGATATTTGCACTTTGGAATATTCAAATATGTCCTTGAAATTGGCACCCAAGTAATTAATTAAAATGGCCCCCTTTTTAATGATGAACGGACCCTCAAGTCATAAAGTGCAAATATAATATTATAATATAATATTAAAATATTAATTATTATTAAAGTCACCTTTAATAATAATTAAACGTTATAACTTAGGCAAAACTCCTTATTTCACCAATTCAACTGAATTTGGGAATCAACACTGCCAACATGTGAACTTTAGGTGCCCTGCTATAAATAGAATGGCTTGTCGGTTGCCTTACTATAAATAGTAAGTATATGAAACTGAATCAACTAAAGGCTACTTGAACCCACACGAGATGTTGAAGGAGAGATTCCTCTGATCACCGCCAAAAGAGACCCTCTAACCAGACATATTAGCCTACGAGGGCCAGGAATAGGCTAAATTCACTTAAACTCTAATGCTCACAAAATCGGGGACATTACAATGAGCATGATTGGGAAAATCAATTTGTGGTAATTGTTGATAACCCGTTGTTTGAGATGGGTGTTGATGTGGTATATGACAATCCACTCATTGAGTTGGATGGTGGGATTATTTTTGGTTGTAGCATGGCTTTTGGTGAAAGTAGCAAGGTATGTGATCCAGGAGAAGATTCAGAACTTGATTTGGAGTGTGGTTTTCAGTGTGATTTTGATTTTAGTTCACATTATGAGGTGATTGATTACCCTCTTGGGAGACCACCAGATATGAAAGGTGTGGAGGAGACAAAGGAAGATTGCATAAGAAGTGTTGTGACACTAGGAGACACAATATCTTCATGGGATGAATTGATTCATGGAAACTTTTTCATTTCTGAATTTGAAAGGTTTCCAAATATTGCTCTTGAGCTTGTTGGGAGTTTCAGAACAGCAGCAAGGAAAGTTGTTGGAGCTTTCATGGATGGGCTACAAGGGATTACTAAAGAAGTCACAAATTTCCATGATGTGCATGTCAATTTGGATGGCACTTGGAGTTATGTTGTGCACCTTTCTAGGCATGTTGGAGATCATTCTTGGTTGGGTACCAATGCTTGGGACCCTCAACAAGGATTGATGAAGTTAATTGGGAACGGAAGGGAGGACATTTGGAGGTATAAGGATGAAAAGTTCAGAATTAATGATGTTCCTTTCTTACCAGCCACTTGGTGATTCTATTTGTTTATCCACAAATGGATTGGAGATAGATTTTGTGTAAGGATTGGAGTAATGAATGAATAGTTACTCTTGGGAATGTTATTTGGCAAAGAATAGATCAGAATTTTAGTGTTGAGCTTGTTTTTGGGTTGCAAGTCAGTCACTTCCCCTTTTGGTTTGCTCTCATTCAAGGGAGTTGGTATTTTCTTTTTTGTCAAGGAAGTAATACATTTCAGTTGGAGATTTCTTGGAAGTGTTTCCCAACCACTTCTAAGTTATTTTGGTGCAACCCAATGTTTTTCACGCATGCTTGTACTTGGGAAATTCATTGGTGCTACTGTTGTTCTTTGCATTGAGCACTAAAATCAGATTGTACTCCACTGCTTTTAGTTTTAAACAGCAAACATTATTGTTTATTTCAAACCTTCATAACTCGGGGAGTTCATCTTATGAAGATTTGTGATGTAAACTTTGATAATTTACACTCGGTGTGGGTTCAGAACAGCGAACTTTTGTATGCTTGGGTTCATCATTCAATGACCTTTGGGGTTGAAACAATAAGTGTTTTTACTAGTCTTCATGGTTGTATCAAATTGGTACAAAGAAGACATGTTAGATCCATATGGTGCTATGTTGGTGAGTTTGTTGAACTCTTGCAAAGGATTGCTTTCCTTTTTGCAAGAAGATTGGAGGAGTTCACATTTGTAGTTATGACTTGGCATGACACATTGAGGAGGTATATTGAGGAGTATGGTTTTGGGTTGAACTGATATTTCTTCCAGTTGCCCAAGATCATGTTAGGTACAAGGATTGCAGTTATGGACCTTATTGGGATGCTTCAATGGGAGATGTTTCATGGTATAGGTTTCAGCCCTTACAGGTATTTCAGTTTGGGAATTTATGATGATTATATTTTTGGGTTCCCAGAAAGGAGAATGCAGTTTAAGCACAATGGTTTGACAGTTATGATCACAGTGGCACAACGTCAGCATGGTGGTTCTTTTCTAAGACTAACTTGGAACCCTGGGATCATATTGTTTGGTTCTCTTAGTTCAGCAACCATTTGGGACAAGAGAGCCGGTGTTAACTTTCTAGTGTTTACTCCTGTGGCACATCAGTTTGGTTCTCTCAAGGAGAATTTCTTTGAGGAATTGATCGTGCTTACACAGTATTTGACTACTCTTATTATAGGAGTTTTTCAGGAGGTCTCTTGTGTTGGTACCCCATAGGTCAGTGTTGTGAGCAAATGGTGCTACAGATCTCCAATATTGACTTGGGACCCTAGGATCATTGTTGGATTCAGTGTGGATCAGATTGTTGGTTGTAGGGTTATACTAGCATTGCTTGAGGACAAACAATCTTTGGGAAGGGCAGACTGTAATGTCCCCATTTTTGATATCCTCTTTTGGATTAGTCTGGTTCTGACACACTTACCATTTTTAGTAAGTGCTATATTTAATAACTGGTCCAGCAGGCAGAGTAGTGTGGGGTTTCCTGTTTGGGCAATGTTTGGAAGTTGTCTGATGAGCTTTAATGCTTTGTGTTAGTCCTTTCTGCGGGGTTTTCCGGTGTTTCACGCATGGCTTACTATTTTTAGCAAGGACCAATTCTAGCACTTACTGTTTACACTAAGTTGGGTTGCATATCAGTTTCACACCATCTTGAGTTTTTAGAGTATTTGCTATTTTTAGTGCTTACTAAAAATAGTAAGTCTATTTGTGGAAAGCTAGACCAGTCAAGCTCCCTTCAGCAACATTATTTTAGTTGGGGTGTTGGGTTGCTAAGGTTGGATTATTTTAATACTTCTATTTCCTCTTTGAAAATGAATTAAATAAAATTACTTTATAATTTCAAGTTGAGAGTCGGAGGAGATATAAGGTGTACCTTGGAGCCTAATGCATTGACTTTAAGTCATTTTAGAAGGCTACAAAAGTGCAAACAATTTCCTTATGAGCAGACCCCTTGGCCTAGTTGCATAACATTGTTTTAAAAGAGGGGCCATGTGTTTCAAATGGATGCCTAGAAAAGAGGTTAATTTATCATTTTTAAAGGCTAATGTTATGCCTCATAAGGTGGGACGCCTAGTTTGGGCTAAAAGTCAATTTTAAATTGAAAATCAAAAGTGGAATTTTGGAGGCAAAAAGTTGGACACCCCTATTGGGGTAATTTCATGTCATTTCATAAAATGAAATGAGAGGGAAATATATTCAAACTCAAATGCAAGTTGCTCTAATATGAAATATACCGAGCCAAATTTTTTCAAATTTTCAATTGCAACAAGCAGAGCAATACAAAGTCGTTAGGGTTAGCTCAAAACCAAAACGATATTGAAGCAACTCTAACCAGAATGTACACCAGGATCCCGATGAGGGCAAGGTGTGAGCATTGGTCAGAGGATTTAAATGCAGAAATAGAACTGGAAGGAACTCTAACCAAGAATGGCGCCGATGATGGCAAGCATATGGTCAAAGGATCTTCTACCACTACAAGTACTGAAAGAAAACTCAACACCAAGTATGTGCTACCCAATCCAGTATGGAGTTGAGGCGACCATATGGCAGAGTGCTAAGAATCACAATGCTCTGAAGAGAAATAAGCAAGAATGCTGAAAGTAACTCGACACCCAGAATGTGCTTTCTAACCCGGAGTGGGAAAGGAGCTACCATAGGGCGGAGATGTAAGATATTACAAAACAACTTCAAAATGTGAGATAAGCATTACAAATCAGAATTAAGCAAGATTAAAGAACTGCTGACAATACTACTGTACAGCTTACAACATGATAGAGAATGCCTTGCTGTAAATGTGAACCAAGAATTGAATAAAGCTGCAACAATAAATTGAATCTTCTTCTCTGGTTAATAAAGCTTAGATCAAATCCACTGTAAAGACCAATTTGACAAATCAGATTTATGACAGTCCTGTTTTTCACATCCATGAACAGCAGCCCTGAAACTCACTATTTTGCTCACAACTCTCTCTTCCTTTCAAATCTCTTCCCCGGACTCATCGATCTTTCTCTTCCTTTTCCACTATCATCTCTGTTGTTGGTAAACCTCTCGTTACCCCCGACTGACCTCTCACCTTTCGCCATATCTATTTCCTGAGAAGACTCCCAATGAGCCCTCAAAACCTCTGAAGCTGTCTGACCTTCAGGAACCTGATAGAGCTTAAACTGATTTGCAGCCTTCTTGTCTTCCCGTGCAATGTATCTCTTTTCTCTCTCACTCATAGACGGTTTGTTTCACAAGATGGCAAGATACTTAGCTCTGATACCACTGAAATATACCGAGCCAATTTTTTTCAAATTTTCAATTGCAACAAGCAGAGCAATACAAAGTCGTTAGGGTTAGCTCGAAACCAAAACGATATTGAAGCAACTCTAACCAGAATGTACACTAGGATCCCAATGAGGGCAAGGTGCGAGCATTGGTCAGAGGATCTGAATGCAGAAACAGAACTGGAAGGAACTCTAACCAAGAATGGCGCCAATGATGGCGAGCATATGGTCAAAGGATCTTCTACCACTACAAGTACTGAAAGAAAACTCAACACCAAGTATGTGCTACCCAATCCAGTATGGAGTTGAGGCGACCATATGGTGGAGTGCTAAGAATTACAATGCTTTGAAGAGAAATAAGCAAGAATGTTGAAAGTAACTCGACACCCAGAATGTGCTTTCTAACCCGGAGTGGGAAAGGAGCTACCAGAGTGGAGATGTAAGATATTACAAAACAACTTCAGAATGTGAGATAAGCATTACAAATCAGAATTAAGCAAGATTAAAGAACTGCTGACAGTACTACTGTACAGCTTACAACATGATAGAGAATGCCTTGCTGTGAACGTGAACCAAGAATTGAATAAAGCTGCAACAATAAATTGAATCTTCTTCTCTGGTTAATAAAGCTTAGATCAAATCCACTGTAAAGACCAATTTGACAAATCAGATTTATGACAGTCCTGTTTTTCACATGCATGAACAGCAGCCCTGAAACTCACTATTTTGCTCACAACTCTCTCTGGATTCATTCAAATTTCATGAGACAGAATGCACTATGATCCTAGGCTAATGGCGACCAAAATAGAACATTGAAACCCAATCAAAAGACCCTATATTAATTATGCACGATTTTCAAGACAAAAGCAAATGGTACCGCCCAGCAAGAGGGCGATTTCTCTTTAAAAATTAAATGCTTCTCTAAAAAATCTAAAACTCAAGGAAAAGGTTCGACCTTCTCAAACAGAGAGATCTAAACAATGCCCAGAATGATATTTTTTGTATTTTTTGACTTATAAATGAAAACAGCAATCTGCTATGAAGAATATGCAATTCCTGAAACTCTCTAATATGCATAAACTGATCTACAAAGCCACACACTGACTACAATGCATAAATCCACTACAAATCACTCAAAACTAGACTATCTCACCACTAGTCGCTATCTTTCAAGCGAGAAGCAATGCCAAGCTAGGAGGCTTACATTCCTCGAAGCAATCCCAAAGCCAATCTGGCAGCATAACATTCTTGTAGACAAAAGATAATCCAAATGAGAACCAATGGTAATCCAAATGAGAACCAATGGCTTCCTTTTATTATTTCCGATTGACCCTTCTCGAAACCCTAATCTTCTTTTTTGAGTCAAACCCTAATTCTCCAATAGATGGTGTCCCACTTTCCCAAGCAAAACTTTGACTTTATATTATAAACTTTATTTCTTCCTTGAAGTTGGCGCCCACCTTAAGCTTGGATTAAATCTTTAATAAGAATTAAATTAATTCCTTCAATGAGGCGCCCACCCATAAAAAACATCTTTTAAAACAACTTAAAGTGAAGTAGCTAGGCCAAGGGGAAAGTCAATGTTAAAATATAACATTAAAACATGACTTAATTAAAATAATTCGACTTATCTCTCCATTTGTGCCCCAAAGCCCAAAAATGAATAAGCCAACTGATCAGTCTGAAATGGAAAGCCAACCGTGCCGAAACCAACAGGACCACTGCCAGAAATAGGATTTACTAAAAATAGTAAATTCCTAAAGATGCTCAGAATGCCAAGAAGAACATATCACTGCGAAGCTCTCTGAAAACCCAAAAAGAATCCGCCATTGAATCAACCAACCTCAAGCAAGAGCATCCTTCGAAACAAAAAACCCTAATTTTACCTTCCGAGTAGCCTACGGGTCTCCGGAATAGGCCAACGGTCACTGGAAAGATCATGCTCGAGAAGGGGACATTACATAATCCTTCCTTCGCTTTATAAATATGTGTTTTGGCTCTCATTTGGAAATGTTGATTTTGGTTGCATAAGGAGATGCTGCTGGATTTACTTCAGAAGGTCTATAAAAGGTGTTGAGGACGAAAACCCTTAGCATTGAGAGTTGGTTTCGGTAGTGCAAGACCTTCCCTAGCTGGTGAAGGCGTGGTTCCATCTAGGGATCACATTCTGAGCTTCATTGTTGCAGTTTTAGTCTTTCAGTATGAAGATTTTTGAATATTTCTAAGTAGTGGTCGATTGGTTTTGGTTTGTGGATGCTTTGCTTCACTTCAGTGTGTTTTGGTTATAGTTTGGTGATGATTTCAGTGATTTCTGGGCATTTTGGCAACTGGGTCTGAATATGATGATTTGCACATAACTCACCAATGGTTTGAGATCTTTTTGTGGGTGTTGTTTCTTTTGATGCTCCTGTTCTAGGCAATTCCAAGCATATATTGGAGTGAATTTTTGGAGCATGCTTCGATTTTATAGAACCAAATCACCCTTGACTGCTAGTGCCCAGTTTGAGGCTCATTTTCTAGATTTCAAGGTATCTCAGTCAAGTTCGTTGGAAATGAATAGGGTTTGATGACACTTTCTGTGAAGAAGGATGTGGCAAAGTTGTACTCTTTAATCTGCTGTTTGGAGCTTCATTAAAAGGTCTGATTACATTTTCTGAGTATGATATTTGTATGTGAGAAGGACTGTAATTTTCTGCTATAAAAATCAGTTAATTTAAAGTTCCGAAAGTTCTATTACAAGTGTGGTTGTACTTCTATTTTCTGTACTTTGCATTATTCTCTTCATGCAAACGCAAAACTGATTGGCACATGAAACTCAATGCAAAAAACATCATCAAAGCAACACAAAACAGAAAACTCTGAAAAAAAAATTATAGGGCAGCCATTACACTACTTGAAAGAGGGCAACTTCAAGAAAAAACATGTTACTTCACAAAGCAAGGCGACTTCTCTTTTATGTGCACCTCTTCAAATTTCCTTTTAACACCAAACTTGGGCGCACTACTTAGGGGTCGGCCCCTATAGAAAAAATTAATGTAATTTAATTTTAAACACTTCAAAGAGGGCGCTACACTAGGGGAGGTTGGCCTATACATAATAAATATTTTATTTATTTTAATTTCAAATTCAAGAGGGGTGCCAAGTAGGAGGGAGTCGACCAACAATAAAAATAATTAATGATTGCATTGTGATGATAAAGCAGCCTTGGAATGAGTGCAATTTCTTCCACCTTCATTGTGACATGACATTAATGTAACTTTACCATCATATGCCTTTGACATCAATGACAAACTATCCATGCCCCTTTGACATCAATGACAATATTTCCAACAAGGTGCATTTCTTTCAATCTATGGTACTATTTATATTTATGTGATTTTCCTTGCATTGTATCCCAAGGAAATGTTGGTGTTTTAAGATGTCATTTTGTTGACCATACAAAACAAAATAATTTAGAATTTAATAGAAATTTGAATAGAAGCCTAGATTTAGGTGACTATAAAAGATTACAAAAAGCTACAAGCAAGTCTACAAATTGTGCAAAATGCAAAAATTAGTTTAAATCCAATATGAGAGTATGGAGAGATTAATATGAAATTGATTATTCAATGATAGGAAAGAGCTAAAATATATAGCCTTATAGTTTCTAAATATGATGAGGATGAGGATAAGGCATAAAACCAAAAAACAAGGGATTGCTTTAATTAAGTTTCCAAATTTGAAAAGCTAAGGGAAAAAGCATAATGCCACAAGAGAAGGAAATTACATGTACTTATCTATGTATTCCTACCCAAGTAATAAAATAACTTACCTAAGTAAACTTAAATAATAAGGTGCAATTAAATAATTACATCAACACCCCTCCTTTAGGTGCAACTCAAGAGAAATACAAAACATGAAATAGATCCCAACAACTAGGCTTGATCAAGTACCCATTTACAATGATGATGACCCTCAAAATATGAGAAGAAAACCAATAGGACAAAACTCCCCCAAGAGAGGATGAAGAGAGTATGATGAATGAATTTGGAAGTTGCTTGTGTACCTCAATGTTGATGTCAAACTATGACTAAAACTAATCCATAGGAGCGAGTACCATAAAGATTCAAAAACATTAACCATAATGAATGGCTCTCAATTGAGATGTAATGCATTGTGAATTAGATATAGGATTTATGATCATTTACTAAAGGCTCTCAATTTGAGATATGAACTGAAGTGAATCAAGATGTGTCAAGTCACAAGCAAGATATAAGAAAGAGAAAACTATAAGATCTAGATACAACTCATAAGATTTCATCAAGATGAAGGTAGGATCACAATGCATGCCATTCAACTACACTCTCATCCCTTTATTATGTCCTAGTGTGTAGAAATGAAGCTTCCCGGGATGAAACTTTATTGTAGTTCATGATTACAAAATGCCCACATATAAGTGCCCTCAAAAGACAATTACATGATATGATGGCACTTACATTTGAGTGTATTTGCATAAATACCCTCCTAAAATAACACAATTATGAAACCTCTATAACAAATTATAATAATGGAAATTCATACTTGGTGCAATTATAGTTTCCACTTGCCAAAACAGTGAAGTGGTCTTGATCTCAATGTATTACAAATGTCAAAAAATAGGCCATAGAGTTGAAACAATTTTTTATACAAAATAAAATAAATCACCACTACATAAATTAAAATTACACGAAAAATTATGCACTTTGAAAAAAATTGCACCCCAAAACAATACTATATGAACCTGAATGGAGCCCCAAGAGTTCTCAAAATGAGAATTGCTCAACTCACCTATGAAAATCTACAATTTCTAGAAAAACCAAACATCAAAATCAAAAACCATTTGCACCACTATGAAACTATCATGTCCCCTTTTTGAGCAAAGGAAATAATTAAATAATTTAATTTCAGTTGCCCCAAAAAGAAATTTTATGTGCATCAAAAAGCAACTTACATTTTATTATTATATTATAAAGTACTTAAAAGAGTAATCATAAAGTGTTTTTAAAAGAGGGCCTCAAATGTGATTGAAACATGTAACTAGGACCAAGGTCCTAAAAGTGATTATTTAAAAAGACGCTTTTATAATTTTATCACTTTGAGAGAAAAATAAAATAAAATAATAAAAAAATTATATAATTTTCTCTCGAAAAGTTATAAAAAAAAGAGAGGTTTAGACACAAAAAAGAATCTTCTTGCTCAATTTAACAATTATTACTTTCCACAAAATGAACATGAATTCTTCCTTTTCAACCCAAGGGCAAAAACCTTTTAGCAAAATGGTTTTGGGGACAAAAACCCTCCTAGCCATTTAAGTAATCTCATCCAAGGATTACCTATGACCTGATATTGGATTATATTTTCAGATTTTAACTTGGTGTGGAGTTTTCAACATGTTAACACGTGTGAAATATTCAGAAAATTACAAAAAATATTGTGTAGTTATTTTTTTTCAAAGTTTGTTTTGGGTGAAGATTTCCATTATTTCAGTGTGTTTCGCAAATAATCTAATAACTATTTTTGTGGGAGTTTGTGGTTGGCTTTCTTAATCTCTTGCAGACCACACATCATGAAAAAAGAAGATATGGCAGTTAGGTGGTTGCAAACTTGCAGCACTTGTTAATAGCAGATTATTAAATCCAGCCATACCATCCTCTATATCAGCTCTATCAGTCACAAACTAATTTACAAAAATCCTAAAGGAGTTTGGGGTGTTGTACCTTACCATTAAGGGGCCACATAGACTTCAAATCAGTTTCAAATCAACAATTTTCAATATAGTTCAAGGTTATTTGATAACTTTTATCCTATTTGGGGCTAGACAAACAAACTTAAATTGATGCAATTGCATGTCAGTTATTAGCAGTTGCATGTTAGTAATCAGCAGTTGAATGTTAATGTTGAGTAGTTACATGTCAATTTCAGTAGTTGCATATCAATATTCAACAGTTCCATGTTAGTGTCCAGATTGCATGTCAATTTTAGTAGTTACAAGTTGGGGTTTCTCCAATAATTCATCATTCTGAGGTTTGTGTCTATTGTGACCTTTTCACACATCGCCCCATCGCCGATGGGGACCCCCAGTTCTCTGATAGTTTTTAGGGTTTTGTCTCCTTGCAACGGTTTCGTGAGGTCACCTTATTGAGAGTTTCAAGTCAGTTTGCCAAGAGTTACCCGAGCCAAGTCAATAATCCATGCTTAAATCAGTGCATAGACGTCATGGAAGCGCTCAGAAGGCCCAGGAAACGAAGATCGCCTTGGAATTCGGCCAATTCTAAGACTTCCTACTTTTTAGGGAATCTGCTTTTTCGCTTTTTCAATTTTGGCATTTTTGGACCAAACGGGGTTCCCTATTTTTTAGGGTTTTGCTTTTTCTATTTTTAGAAATTTCTATTTTTGGAAAGTCAACCCTGGTCAACTTTCTATTTTTAGATCCAAAAATCAGCCTAAAAATCAAAAAATCACTTGAAAAATCAAAGAGAAAATCGAAAAATCATTGAAAAATCTGGAAAAGCAAGCAAAATCAGTCAAAATCATTGAAAAATCAGACTGAAAGCATCAAAAAAATCAGTCCAAAAATCAGTCAGATCTGAGCAAAAATCATTGAAAAATCAACCCAAAAAGTATGAAATTCATGAAAATTTGGCTAAGTCTGAAGAATTCGCCATAAAGAAGCTGGTCCTTGAAATGTGGGACGAAGGAAGGAATGGCAAGGACTATGGAAAGTCCGCCCAGCCATGAAGGAAGGAATGCCAGACACTAAGGAAAGTCCGCCAGTCATAAAGATGGGAATGTCCAAGACTATGTGAAGTCCGCCCAGCTTCACTTGGAAGATGTCTAGCCTCTTCAAAGTCCGCCCTCACATGTCTAGACTTCTTTAAAGTCCGCCTTACCTTGTCCAAGGGAGTGTGAAGTCCGCCAGCCTTAAGAGATGATGTCCAAGAGCTTAGGAAGTCCGCCCTCACTTGTCTAAAACCCTTTGAACTCCGCCCAAGCCTTGAAAGGTTAGGAAAGCATCCTTGGAAGTCTGCCACACACTTGACCAATAGATTGGAAAGTCCGCCTAGGCACATGGGAGAGAAAAAAAATTGAAAATTTCACTAAGTTTTGGTGCCTAGTAAGGAAACATTTGAAAATTAGCCTAAGTATAAAAGCCTAAAAGGGTGGAGAATCGAAATTTTGGCTAAGTGTTGTAACATTTCCAAGATGTAAAGTGTTAAGTTAAGTGCCAAAAGGTTTGGAAGTCCGCCATGCTTTGAGGATGCAATGCCAAGACCATCTAACGTCCGCCCTCACCTTGGCCAAGCACTTGGAAAGTCCGCCATGGTCTATGAAGGGGAAAAATTACAATTTTTGCTAAGTGTTTGGTGCCTAGTCAAGAGAAATTCGAAAATTTGCCTAAGTATAGAGGCCTAAAGGATGAAAATTGACATTTTTGGCTAAGTGTTATGATGTTTTCAAGAGGAAAAGTGTTAGAGTTTGAAAGGGGAGTGCTAAAGAAAGTTCGCTATGGTTTGTGGAAGCTGGAAGAGACTTGAGGAAGTCCGCCTAGGCCAAGGCAAAGAATAAAATGAAGTTCGCCTAGCATAAAAATGGAAGAGAAATTTAAAAATTGCCTAAAGTTTGGATGCACAAAGCGAAGAGAAAGGAGAGCTTGTCCTTTGCCAGAAGAGATAAAATTTGTCAAGCATCACAGAACTGCGCCTAATAAAGACATCCAGACAAGGATTTTGCCTAGAAAAATTTGTCTGAGCAAGGAAAAAATTGACTTTGGCAGAAGAAAATAAGCTCAGTGCAATTAAAATTTTTGCCACGGCAAGGAAAAATAAGGATTTGGCATAACAATTGGCGACGGAATGGCTTAAATTTTGACTTGGCTAGACGAAATTGAGAACAAAATTGGAAAATAAACTTTTACCCAGAGAAAATGAAGAGAAAATTGAAATAGCCATGGGTTCAAAACGAACGGGTTGGAATAAATTAAAATATTTTAATATTTTAATAATTTATTTTCAACTACTCAAAAATTTAAATGCCTTGGACAAAATTAAATTCGCTAGATGGGTATTGGAGGAAAATAAATTACGCCGGACAAAGATAAAATCCGATGGGCAAAATTAAATTCGCCATGAATTTAAAGTTGGAAAATTGAATTTAATTGAATATTTAATGTTTATTTTTCAAAGATAAACATTTCAAGCAAAAATCGAATTTTTGAAAATCAAAGAGATTTTCCTGGATAAGCTTGACACGGATTCTTTTCGAAAAATAAAGGAAACTTGCATGTTTGAACAAGAGAAGACAAATCGAGATCGAGAGAAAAGAAGGCAATTGCTAAAATAAATTAAATGCTTCAGCATTATAATGAGTTTCAGCAACTCATTTCTCACAGACACATCTGAAAAGAAATTTGATCTCTCTCAAAATTCTCAGGCAATTAATTGTTCGGTAGGCAAGAACGAAATTTCCAGAGGAAGAAGTAATCTTATGCTGAAGGAGAATTTTTCTCGAGAAGGAAAATATTTATTTGTTGAAGGTTGAATTCTTCTATGCAAGAGGGGCGCACTTCATCAATTATTTTTTGAGTAAATTATCAGAATTTAAATCTGATTAGCAGCCAGCAGTTCTTTACTGAGGTTTGAAGTTCGATTGATAAATTTGCCATTCTTCATCTGTCTCTTTCATGTTGATTCAATTCTGGCGAAATTTTTAGCTTCATCCATTTACTTTCAGCTTGCTTTTTCGCAGCAATTCAATTATTTAATAAGCTGAAAGTAAATTATTTTTAAAAGTCTTCGTATTAATGTTAATATTTTTGACTGCAGGTTAATGACCGCGGTGGGCGAATCATCAAAGACGGCAAAAATGAAGTTCGCCAACAAAGGTGTCCAACGGGAGTCTAAAATCAATTCAAAATGGAAGAATGTCATAGACACCGATCTCGGACATGTCGACTTCGAGGAGTTCAAAAGAAAGTATATGGACAGAATGGACTTCCAATACCAATAGCCAAGCGGATGGTGAGAAACGGGATTTTTCAGGCAGCTGGATTCCCGCCTGCAATGGATTGTGCAGAATTGATGGTGGAGTGTGCTATCAACTATGATGCTCAGAAGAGGCAGATCGTTGCACCTGATGGCAAAATCTTGGCACACTTAGGTGAGGTGGCAATCCAAGAAACCTTCGGCATCCCAGCTCATTTACGGATAGTCTATAAGACCAAGGAGGAAGCCAAGAAATTATATGACAGCCAGCCAGACTTATGCACCACAACTGTTAACAAGGCATGCCTGGACAAACCTAAGCCGTCAATAAAGAAGATGCCCAAGAGACCTCGTCGGACAGATTTCAAAGAAGATTTTGGAGACATCATCTTGATGTTGAACAGAGTAGCTGGTAACCCGCAGGGTGCATTTTTCGAGAGCTGGATGTATTACTTCATAGACGAGATCACTTATGGTGTAAAGATGTTTAACTGGTCACGGATGATAAGTGACAATCTCCACGAGCAATTGGTCAATCTGGAAGAGACTAAGTCTTTTCACATGAGCTCGTATATTGTCTACTTGTTGGCCAGATAATATAAGTATCCAGGACTAATTTGCAAGGGCAAGGTTGGCAACGGGGAGAACGAACTCAGACCTTATGACTGCTACCCACAACTCCAGCTGAAGGAAAAATCTCATTTCAGAAGGGTGCATGATGCCTTCCTAATGCATATTACCAAAACACTTCAAGGAGGAGTGCATCAGAGGCTGAGTCATGAGGTGAAAAGTTTAATCAGTAAATACGGATCTTGGTTCATCCAGTTCCCAAAATTCACATATGTCAAGATCCAGGGGTTTACTGGAAATCCCTATAAGTTGCCCATTTATCTGACAAATCGGATGGTTTTGCTCAAAGTCCTGAGACAGCTAGAAGAATATCAGAACATCCAGAGACCAACCAAAAAGGCATCTGTTACTTTCCCATTTTTCATCGAGAATATGTTAGAATCTTCTCCATCAACACAGGCAGCTGAGAGTGCCAGGTTGGAGATTCAGTGGTACCCCTTCACAGCCTACAAGTCCAAGGTTAACTTTGACCCACATCATCATATTCGAACAGTAGATGGAAGGAGCTACAAGCATAGAGTGGAACTGGAAGACTTTTGGGTGAATGCCACCGATGAATATGAAGTCAGACGAAGATTATGGTCCAAAATGCCATTAGACTTCATGAGGGCAATTGAGTTCTGCCGGGTACCTGACCAGTTACAAGATGATGGGAACTATATCCAGCCGCGTTTCGAGGAGAGTCGACCTCTTCCTCCCGTGAGATGGTCAGAACTTGAGCACGCGGACTTAGCAACGTTAATGAGGCCAGTAGTCAAGTACTCTCAATGGTGGGTTGACCATCATACCCAGGAAATGAGACAAAGAAGAATAACGCTCACGTATGATTTACTGAGCGAGTCAGAGTCGTATTCCTCTAATGCCGGTGCATCCCATCAGGACCCGGTTGAGATTGGAATGAAGAGGAAGGAAATAGTGCCAAGTGCAGAACCTGTTCGGAAAAGACATAAGCGAGAACCATCTCGTTCAGCAGCATCTCGGAACATTGAGGAGCTGGTGGCGACCATAGATGAGTCCTTGGTTGAAATGATTGTACCTCCTACAGTTCAGGAAGAGAATAATGAGCCTATTCAGCTGGATGATGAGGAGCCCTCGTCACCTACGGGCACGGAAATACTAGGTTCAGACAATGAGATGGAAGTCCGACATAATGACTTCGAAGAGGGAATGATTTCCGCCCTCAGGGAGGTTGTGGATGTTCCAAATGAGGAAGACGTTCAGGTAGAGGATGGGATCGAGCAGTCAACCATCCCAGATTGGCTGATAGAGAGAATGAAGATTTAGGCACCTGCAGAAGCCCAAGAGGAAGATGATACTGCAGATTTCTTGGCAAGGTTGGAACAGGTTGCAATCAAGAAGCCTGCCAAGAAATTCTCTACCATTCAGAGGGACGAGACAAGCAGTCGTTCCATACACATTGCAGTACCCACGGTGGACAAGCCACAAGACGAGATCACTCCTCAAGAGTATGCCATAACCACTGTAGATCTTGGCCAAACCACAAAAGGCCAAGAAGTGGAGGAATTAGACAATTCCGTTTCAACCATCAAAGCGAGACTAGAAAAAGAAGTGGCCAAGAAGGAGTATAAAAAAGAGGTTGAACGCCTGAAGGAATACATACGGCATCTGACCCAGCCACTTGATCAGGGTGATGCGGTAGCTCCTCCTCTCCTCAATCCTTCATAGGAAATGACCAAGGACGTAGAGCACGGGATGGTGACAGCCAAGGAGGCTCAGGACTAGATGGCGAGTGAAGGAACGGAAGCAGCCTTGTTCATGGAGAGGTCGGCACTTGCCTATGGGCAAACCTCATCTTTTCTTTCCAGACTTGTTGATATGGCAGAAACATGGGAATGTATTCCAGATATGTAGGAGAGGCTTATTCCATGCCTCAGGACCCTGAAGGGCACTCCAAGAGAGGAGTTGGTTGCTAGAAAAGTGATTGTTGCAGGTGCAGCATATGATTTTCATCACTGGTTTTGGGCAGTGACTATACGTAGAGAAGTTTTGGAGAAGGCGAAAGTGGATGGGCTTAGAATTGAGGAGCAGGTAAAGGAAATTCGAGAGAAAATTCATATGACAGCTACAGAGGTGTTTGATCAAGAGATTGTCCGAGAAAAAGACATGCAGCTAGAGGAGTTGAAACGAAAGGTTCAAGAGCTTTTCTTCTTGTCTACTGGACCACTTCTGAGACAGGATTTTGCAAGAGTAGCAAGTCTTTCAGCCATCCGGAATGATTTTGAGAAGCAGGAAGCGGATTGGGCAAATACCTTTGCCAAATGTGCAGAGAACTTGGATGGACTTGAATTCTGGATCAGCATGCTGCCACCCGTCACGATGGAGGAGGTCATTGCAGTAGTGTCCAGGTTTATCGAACGCAATGCTACCAGGAGGATAAGGACGCCTCTCCTTGATGATAGCTGCAACTGCCACTTTACTGATTGTTTTCTGACTGATAACTCATGTTATTTTGGGTAACCCTAATTAGGGTTGAGTTGTAATGATCTTGGCTATTGATATTGTTTTAATCTCGGCCCTTCATTTGATTTTTGAAACTCTCTATAAACTGGTGATCTCTCACTTTCATTTGTGTGGAGACAGTGTATGAGATTGTTGCATTGAGACTATTTCAAATAATAAAAGCTCTTATGCATGATTTGCTTTGAATAACTTTTATTGTCAAATAGTAAGCGAGGTTGCATATCTTCTTCCGCCATTGATTAAAGTTAGAATTAGATTAAGTAGAATTTGCTTTGAAAGTTGGTTAAGTGAATGAGAGATTGATCGTATCGATTCAATGGTGAAGCATTGCTCATACTCTCTTCGAATGGATGATTTGCATTCGATGCGTAAAGTTAGCCTGAGCTTATAATCGTGGAAGCTTAACTTCAGCCTCATTCGAGGTCTGAAAATCATTATCACACCCTTTGAAGACTGCACTCACTTTGCGTATGTTGTCCAGCAGGAGGCAAAACAAAGTGTGGTTTATCCCCTTCATCGAATCTTTATTGTCTCTTGAATTCTTAGGCATAGAATAGACCTCCTAAACCCTTATCCTTTTGCTATTTTTTTTGAGACCCACATTGAAGTCCTAATTGAAGAGAGCCCTTAGTGATAAATCCGCCTAAGTCCCAAACTTGTGAAAATTCCTTTAACGTAAGTCCCCTTGTTTATTACCAGCAAATCACAATGCCCATTGAGCTTATCCACACGTCAAGACCTGAATAAGAAACCTTGGAATCGCCATTTGATCTTCTCGCAATCTTAGCATACGCAGTGGTTTTTCAAGAGAGGATAGAGTGTCTTTGGACATTTTATTCTGTGTGTTTGGTGGATGATAAAATGTACACCAACAATGTCCTTGTATGACAGCCCTATCATTTGATTTGATACTAGTTATATAGATCGGGTATTATCATTTCTAGTATACTTTGTGATTATTAATATTTAAATATTGCAGTATCTATATCATAATAACTCTTTGTATAACAAGATGGTTTACCACTAATCAAAGGTTGCTCTTGATGTTGTAAGAAGATCTTGGATAGTTTACTATCAAATCCATTTTAAATTGCACATCTTTATCTACCAATTTGGCATTGATCCAGGATCTACTTGTTATCTATCAATTTGGTATTGATCAATCCTTTAGTCATCTACCCGTTTGGCATTGATCAGATCTGCTTGTTTTCTTCAGGCGGTATTAATTGTATCTACATATTTATCTTTGATTGTAAACTCGATGGCTTGCCACCAATAAGTTTTGAAATTAATTGTTTACTAGCCACATCCCAATTTCCATATGCTCTCACCTTGCCCTCGTCATGATCTTGGTGATCAGAACGAACATGTGTTTGTGTTGATTTTACAATGTGGTAAAACCTAGCTAATGTTCTTGCCATAGATATGTACAAAATCCCACAAAAAAATAGCCCATATCAAAAAAAAATGATTGTAAAAAGAAGCAAAAATGAGTAAGAATGGAACCTCTGAAATTCAACACCAAAAATCAAATTCCTAATGGAGAGGGATCCATTATTTAAGCGATGACATCAACAATTCATGTGATGATGTCAAGAATGCATAGCTGCAAAAAAACATTGCACACACATACAAAAAGTACAATGGTACAACCGTATGGATGAACAATGCAAGGCCAAAAAAATTCAGCCTCCTCTAGACCATGAACTTGAAAAATAACAAATTTTATATGGAAATGGAGGTTCTTGGGCCTTTTGGACATAATGGCAAGGTTTATTTGGCATCAAAATGCCCCAAAAATGAGTAGTTCACCAAATTCAACAATGAAACCCTCTTGAGCAATCAAGCTTCCCGATTTTCAATTTCAGTGAAATGAAAGTGAATCTTGACTTTCTCCAGCCTTTTCAATGTTGTGGTGAGCTCAAATTCGATCCATCAATCTCCAAAATTCATCTACAATAAAAATAAAAAAGAGAACCCCCTAACAATCTAATATAATTACTCTCCTATAAAGACTATTGAAAACTCTATTTCTCAAAGGACTAAAATCAACTAAAGACACCAACAAAGCTCTAATACCATGTAAAATTTAATGAAAATCCGAATACAAACTTAGATCTCAATGACTATAAGAGATTACAAAAAGCTACATGCAAACCTACAAATCTCTTAGAATGCAAAAATCAGCTAAAATCAATAAGAGAGTATGGAGAGTTTAATAATGATAAGAAAGAGCTATAATATATATATTTCCAAATTCGATGAGGATGAGGATGAGGATGAGGATGAGGGTAAGGACAAGGCATAAAAATTTAAAATAAGGGATTGATTTAACTAAGTTTCCAAATCTGGAAAAATGAGGAAAAAAGCTGTTGTACCCAAACCAAATTTTTGCTTCATCAAGGCATTTTGCTTAAAATAGTCTAAACTTTGCTAAAATGATGATAAATACAGTTTTTGGGCAATATCAAGCATGGAGTTTTGTTAATGTTTTGTCAGTCAAAGGCAATATCCATTGATCAGAACCTGAATCAGAGACTCAGAATGAAGCATTTCACGATGGAGGAGCATTTCACGATGACAATTATACTTTTGAATGGTCATTTCAGTGGCTAAAATCAAGATTTTAGTGGTTAATTTTTGAAGATTTCTCAAGGAAAAGCATAATTGCGCACCTGTAGCCCAGGGGCGCCCTTCTTTTTGAAGGCCTAAATTTTGTGATAAATGCTCATGAATATAGTCAATCTCTTCAGAATTAGTCTGCCTGTTCGGCGAGCTATCCTGCGAGGTTATCCAAGACTCATAACTCCAGTAACTGGCGACAGAAGTTGAAGATTCCAAAGTTCCAAATTGCAAAAGCTTGTCTTTTTCCAGCTTTTGCGCCCCTATAGCTTGAGGGCGCACCTCTTAAAGGGAGGTTAGATCTTGGTTTTCCTTATGGTTGATTTATTCAATCCCTTCACAACTAGTCTGCCTGTCCGACGAGCTATCGAACGCAGTCATCCAAGTCCTAGAGCTCCGGCAGTCGACGTCAAAAGATGAGCTTATGGAGAGACTTCACATCACAGAACTTCCTTAATTGCTTTTCCAGTGCACCTGTAGCTCAGGGGCGCCCTTCAAAATGACCCTTAAGACGCCAGAGTTTGCTGACAAGGTCTTCCTGACATCAGTGCTACTCTAGTCCAGCTTCGCGATGCACCAAGTTGCCTATTAATCCAACATTCTGAAAGATCGTGGCAAAGATTCTACCAGGCACGTAATTTCATGGGTGGACTGGCATATAAATTTCATTGTATTTTTGTAGGTCAGGGGCGCCTAGCCTTTAGGCCTGTCAGATGAGGTTATTGATGTTCGAAGTCTTCACGGGACTTGAGCGTAATTACTCTAGCTATCCAACGAGCCCAGCTATCAGCCTTCGAGATTTGGCAAATGCTCGTACGTGCGAGGTCTTTGGTGAAATACTGAAAAACGGAGAGCTCAGAAAATGGCCAAGTCTAGTCGTTTATTCCATCTTAGGCGCCTTTCTTTTTGAGGTCTTATAAGCAGTTTTCTTGCTTCGTTGCCTCTTGAGTCTTCTCTTGTAGGTTCTCCTGGCTACGCATCGAGACAGACAGTGCTCGAATCGGGTCATCCCAGCTCCAGATATCAGAGGTCAAAATAGGGCATCTGGTTGAGGGTTGCACTTTTGTCAAGATGGTGTTCGTGCCTTTTCAAGCCAGGGGCGCTTTTACTTTTGGGGTCCTTAATGCGACTGTCAAATGCCTTGCATATATCCGTTGGATGCAGAATGCCTCTAGTCACGCAGTGAGCTTGGTTGCCTGTCAGTAGGGTTCACCGTTCGTCGTCGACAGCCGTTTGAAGCGTCAGATGGTAGTTTTGAGAAATGGTTTAAGTCCGGTACCTGAAAATCAATTTAATCAAGGGCGCCTAATTTTCTGAGGTGTTAAATGATGGATTTTGCAGTGATGACTCCCAGCAGACATTTCTTCCTTGTTCAACAGGCTTCGCAATGAATTTACCAGTTCAGTCTCAGCATCATCTGGTCACCCAAGAATCAGTGTCGAAGATGGCCAGTTGTAACTTTGTAGTTAGCTACAAAGTAGGAAGTTAATATAAAGTGCAATATCTTGAGCAAATGGACGCCTATGAGGTCAATTAATGACTTTTTGAAATCAGTGAGGTTTGTCGGTGAATCCTAAAGCTTCATTCGGTTTGTCAACTGAAGTTAAATAATATTTAATATTTATTCTTGCATTTTAGGCATTAAATGGCGAATTTCTAAAGTTGGCGCCCTCTTTGTGCTGGGATTTCAAATTGCATGATAAATATTATTTTATTATTATTTATTTTGGGACTTCAAGTTAGTGTCAATTAACTGAAGGGGGTCCAATCAGAAGCCTTCTATTTTGGTTAAGGTTTTAAATCTTGCAGTAAACAAGATGGTGCAAATTTTCCTTATTTAAACATGGCACCATCATTATTCATTCTCACAGTTTCAAGGAAATTCGTAGTTTCTCAAGACAAAGGCGAATTTTCAGAGCAAAGGCGAATTCTTCATCAGTTATCAAGGGTGATTTCATCAAACAAATCTTTTTGTAGGTTTTTGTTCACATTCATCAGCAAATTTGAAGAGGGGCGACTTTCACAGAAGAGCATATAAAAAACGTCTTTTTCCTCCTTGATTCTCAGATTTCTCTCAAATTACAATTCGCATGTTTCTGGAGTTGGCAAATTTGACAAGTTTGAACATCTAGATCATTTCTGTATAGCTTCCTCGAATTAAAATCGTGCGCTTGAATTTTTAGGAATTTTTCACTTCAAAACATCCGTTCTTGAGTTTCTAATTTTCTCAACTGAAAATTCTTTGCACGATCGAGTAGAAGTCATATTTTCGCATTTCTGACGTTCTGGGTTGTCTTAGAATCTTTTTCTAGACAAAACCCATATCTCAAATTTTTTGCCAAAAATAACTCTTCAAAAGGCTATTTTTAGCCTCAGTAGACTATTTTTAGCTTTCCAGAAATCTTGTCAGAACATAGTCGAGTTCACAGTCAACAGGCGAGTTTTTCAGAATGCAGTACACTCAGCACGAATACAAGACCAAAACAGTCCTCACTCATGACTTCATCGGGACAGTTGAGACGAATCTTCACAAAGTGCTGCCAGAAGTAGTTCTAGATCCAGTCAAGATCAGAGGTTCGATTATTCAAAACATTCAGCAGTTCGGTTATTGGAGGCCGCTTCCATACCTATCTTCGTTCATTGTATTGAATTCGTGATGTCTTGTATTAAGCATTACAATTCTACTACTTGTGAGATAGTGTGAGTAGATGGACGAGTTATTTCAAGTCTCAAGCCTCTGGGCGTTGAAAGAAGCTTTGGTATACCTCAGCACCCGAATAGTCTACTTATTTCTATGGAGCAGTGCGAGCAGGCATTCAATGCTGATGTGGACAAGTGCTAGAGTAAAATGGCAAAAAGATGGTTAAAGCAAGCGAAGAACAGATTGCCAAACAATGTGGGTCGTGGTGAGTACAAGGATAAGTATGCGATTCTAATTACACTCTTGAATTGTGTCTCAGGTCAATCACATGCAAATGTTTTCCAGCCTTGGATGTATTACATTATTGGTCGCATCATATCTGGGCAGGAGCATTATGACTGGGCATCCTTCATCAACGATGTTATCCACAAGCAAATCACCGGTTTCCTAGTTGTTCATGAGTTTCACATGTGTTCTTATCTCGTGTACTTGATTGCATATCAGGGTCAGTTCCGAGGACTAAACATCGTGGGCATTCTCAATGTTCAAAAAGTTTATCAGTATTATGATCAGCTTGAGTTCACTAAAGCTGAACGTCATTTCAAGCGTGTTCACGAGGTTTTCCTGACTTACACAGTGAGAAATTTGGACCTTTAGTTGCACATTCGTATCTCGGCAGTTGCTAGAGCAGCGATGGATGGTTGGGCGGATTGGTTTATTTAGTTCCCGACATACACCTACATCCGAGTATATGGATTTATAGGAAATCCAGCTATGCTTCCACGTTATCCTTCGGATAAGACAGTCTTTATTGACTTCCTGAGGCAGTTGCATGATGTTCATCGTCTTTTACGCCGCAAGCATAGACCATCCGCTAATTTTCCTTTTCAGTTTGGAATGTATTGGTGCAAGACAGCAGCTGATGCCAAAGTTGCAGGACAGGAGCTCGAGAAATATCATCTCAAGTATCTTGTTGAGACACGTGCCTATGATCTTTTAGGTCATTACACAACTCGCCTTGCTGGACGCGCATTTCATGAGCCTTCTATGGAGGATTATTGGGCAAACTACACGGATGATTTTGAGGTTCGCAAAAGAAGCTATGGCCGCTTCTCTCTCTCACAGATTTCTGTTTTCTTATCAGAAGATGTGGGATGTTTATCAGATGATGAGGGAGGAGTTCTTCCTCAGTTTTTCAGAGAGCAGGTTGACACACAGCCGCTGCCAGCAGTTGATTGGTACACCAAAGAGTACGCAATAGTAAAAGAGAGGTCAAGTAGAGTTATTCAGAACAGTATACTTTACCTCGACAGCAAGAAGACCAGGAGGGTAAGCATGCCTAGAGCAAAGCCGCCAGTGGTGAATCCTTCGCTACCTTCCTCGTCAAAACCTAAACAGAAGAAGAGGAGTAATCCTCCTAAGAAAGGTCAAGCGCCAAACAATTCAAAAGGCAAGGCGCTTGCTATTAATACACCCACGGAGCCTGACAAACAACCTATCATAGAGCCAGTTCAGAGGCCAGTTCAGAATCCACCAGTGCCTAAGGTTCAGCCTCAAGTTCCTACACCAGTTTCGGAGCAGTCACTAGCACCAATTCACATTGAATTGGATTTAGACTCTCCATCTCGTAGTGGTTCTTCTACATATTCACTCTCGTCACAACCTCCTGTCATTAGTACAGACCCTTCCAGTAGCATTAGCCAAGATCAGTCTTGAATTGAAGCTCAACTAGGAAGGAAGAGGAGGCAGCCATCCTATGTCCTTAATCATTCAGATTTTGACCAGGTTTACCAGGATGCGCCAGACAAGAGGGTCAAGAACATGGTCCATGTGGAGAGGAATACTGATAAGGAGATCGTCATCGAGACTGCTATACCTCCACAGGGGAAGAGCTTGGATGAGTTGGAAACTCAAGACTTTGAAGTTATCACAGTCAACCTTGGTCGTAGCACACGCCAGACTCAGGTTGATCTCCTACAAGTTGCTACACACAGTGCCAGGGATAGAATGTTGAAGGACGGAGAAGATAAGGCAGCCCTCAAGGCTGAAATCAGACAGCTTCGTCAGTACATTTCTAGCCTTGTTCACATGTCAGATGTTATTGTCACACCCCCGCCGATGCTTGAGCCTCCAGCAGAACATGGTCAACTTAATCATTTGGTTGCATATGGCAAGCGTTTGGATGAGTGGGAGGAGGAGTTCGTTGCTAGAGGTCGTGCTATGCTTACAGAGTTGTATCAGTTGCGATACAATGCACAAGAGCTCCGTCTTCATCTCCAGGATGAGGAGCAAGACATGGCAATTAACAGACCCCGAGATGAGATTATGATTGCTCACCTGAGTAAGGCATATGAATCAATCACAGATGCAGAAGACAAAGAAGCTATCTACTCTTGGAAAACACGATTTTCAAGGCAAAGATAGAGGAGACTATGGCGTCAAAGTTGGCTGAGAGTAGAGAGCACATTACTAGTGCACTCCAGTTTGTGAGGACTCTAGTATCTCGCTTATCGTGTCGATATCAAATTGAGGGTGGTGCGTATGTTGAGCTTACTGATATCCAATTAGAGCTCCAAGAACTCATTCATACTATTTTTAGTGGGGAGACCGTTGGCTGTAAGATTAATCAACTTACAGTCATGTCAGCGTTGTTCGATGAAGCAACAAGGAGTAGGGGTGAACTTCAGTCCCAGATCACAGCTGGTGAGGACATGCTGCGCAGGCATAGTATTCTTCGTAAGAGTATCAGAGCTCCAGACAGTGATGCAGTTAACAATCTCGTTGAGGGATTGGTTGCTCGAGATCACGATCAATAGACTTCAGTTCCCACCTCTCAGGATAGACGTTATACACAAGAGTTAAACTTGGTGTTATCTTCTTAAGTTAACTCGCTATCTCATCTCATGCATACCTATTCTGAGATCAGCTTTATTTACTTGAAGTTTTATTTAGGGTTTTACGTTAACTGATGGTAGTGTTCTAATTAACATGCTTTCAATAAGGACGTGCATGCTTGCACAATTGTCCATTTTTAGATTAGATGTTTCGGTTAATTGATGGTAGTTTTCCAGTTAACTATATAGTTTGCTTTATTAGGGCTTAGCAATAAATCTTGCATGCATTGGAAGACTGTAGTTGACTCAGGGTGATTTTAGGGTTCCCTACACCTTTCAATGTCTATAAATAAGAGCTTTTGCTCATTTGTACATAACTTTTGCACGAGAGAGAAATATATGTTGTGCCTACCTTGCCTTCAATATTGCTCGTTCTGTATCTGTTCATGCATTTTTGCTATTATGATGAATTGTTATTCCACATAGGGTTTCATGCAATTATAATGGTGAATTCTTTCTTTAGTTAGATCAAATCTGTTTTGTGTTCAATAAACTTGTCCAAATTGAGCTGATAGATGTGCCACCTTGCCTTCAAGTTGAGAATCTGAACTTGGTTATCGTGTGATGTGTGTGAATAATAAACTTATTCAGATTGAGCTGATAGATGTGCCACCTTGCCTCCAAGTTGAGAATCTGAACTTGGTTTATCGTATATTGTTGTTTCCAATAAACTTGTTTAGATTGAGCTGATAGATGTGCCACCTTGCCTTCAAGTTGAGAATCTATACTTGTTTATTGTCAAATAGTTATCCTTGCTCCATTTTCTCATGCTCTGTTTTCTTGAGGAAACTGGATAGATTTTAAGCAATTAGCCTAGTTGTAGTTAGTAGTCTACAAAACCAGAAAATACTTAGCTGCAACGTATAGAGTTTTCTTGAAAGCCTTGTACCTCTACAGCTGAGACAAAAAGACAGGAGATAATTTAGATTAATTTTCCCTTTCCAAGCATTTTTGTTAAAGCACAACGAGGGAGCTTCCCCTCCTAATTTGAAGAGCACTCATTGCGTAGTGTGCATAGCTGTATGTACCAACTTATACTCCAGAGGTGTTAGTTGTTAGGCCAACAAAAGCATAATCCCATGAAAGAAAAAAATTATATGTACTTATTAATCCTATCCTACCTAAGCAATTAAATAACTTATCTAAGTAAACTTTAAAGAATAAAGTGTAATTAGATACTTACACTAACAAATAGTGGATAAGGAAATCCTCTCTTCATATTCACAAGGGAAGCTCTCTGATTTAACCTACTCCTAAATCTAAAACAATAAACAAATCTACTACTATAAACACTACACATTTTGTTCTTTAGAGGCTTGCATAAAGATGAAATAATTAAAATAAACTTGACCTATTTATTTCTTTATCTCAAAAGTTAGAACACAAGACCTGAAAATATCATATCTCACCAATGAATGTTCTCACTATTTGATAACTACAACATAAACGATAATACTATCCAACGATTAAAATAGATATTTTTAGAATCATAGAAGGCGAAGCAATTAATTTAATCTTGAAGAGACATATAACACTTGAAAACAACAATATCTTAGAAAAATAGATCAAGGCAATTATCACAAAATATTCAAAGCCATTTCATAAACTTGAACACTAATATCAGACAAAGTTAACATAGATATTCTATTAATTGACTTCTTCCTTACACATTTTCAATACTTGAATCTTGACTTGAATGAAATCTTGGCAACATAAGCAAGCTTCAACTTCACGTTCATTACACATAAAAGACTTGAATACATTAACTTGAATTCAAACCTGAGCTATAATCTCTGCAGCATAAGTCTAAATTCAACTATCATTACATTTGTACGTGTAAATAGCACATATTTGTAACCTTCCAGCTACAACTTCTTCAAGCATCAAAAACGATAAAAACAATTGTTTTGAAAGAAGTTTTATCCTCATCCTTTGAAACTAATATAAGATATTACTCTCTTTCCATTTCTAACTCTCACTTTAAGCATCCATCTAAATCAAGGGCTCTAATCTTCTGATTTTTTCTTTAATTTGATATAACCAATCCTCTTCTCCTCTAGAGAATAATAAAATATTGATATGCTTCATCTTGGGTGTCACTTTGAAAAGAGGGCTCAAATTCATTGATTTTCTCCTTTATTTGGCTTTATTTGATGTTAATCTTTCACATGGGCCCATATGCTAATTTGGATGCCACTTCTACTTTGTTTCCTACTTCGTTTTGGCAAGAAAAATATGCTATTTTGGTGCCTAATGGAATTTAAAACCCCATTTTCTTTTTTTGGAAGTTTTGGTTCATTAATGCCAAGTGGAGATTTTATGACAATAACACCAAAATTGCAACTTTTATAACTTGGCATCAAATGGAGATTTTGGAAATTTTATGCCAAAAAGTGGAACCATCATGGTTGATGCCAAAATATAACTTGGGTGCTCATCCTTGTGTATGTTGCTTCTTGATGGATGCCTAAATAAGAAACAAGCCATTTGTCAACGATTCCTTGGGTTTTGTAATGTCTTATTACAACTCCATGATTTCAAAACACCTTTCTTTACTATATCACAACTCAAAAATAATGATTTTGCCAATATGAAATCACTGTAATAGATTGGAAAGGAATATTTTGCGAGTATAGTCATTGTAGTAGTGATTTGGCAAGCATGAAATCACTAGAAACTAGTATAACTAATGTGGAATAAGCATCAAAACCCTACTATGGCCTTTTGTTTGCCTATATGGCACTAAAACTTGAACAATGATCCTGCAAACAATCAATTTTGTGCTCAGATGATGTAGACTGAAATTTTGACAAGGAATGAACATCATCACTATTATGTTGCCTTGGATATGCTTGAATGATGATGAAATTTTCTGGTTTAACTATCAACAATCAAGCTGGTGATTAAAAAGTGATGACAAAGCATTGTGTATTATGAAAATACGATGAAGAAAAAACCTTGACAATGATGCCTCAAATTTCTAGAATGGATGGTTTCTTAAACCTACAAAAAGACTGGATATAGCAGCTCTATGTAACACCTTAGCAAGAAGCTTTTGAAATTTTAAAGTATGCAGTGAAGCTTCACATCTAAATAGGAAAATTCTATGCTTTAAAACTGTTTTGACCCTTCCTTGGTGTCCAAGCAAACTTGGGTGCCCAATTTGTCTTCATTCCATCTTTGGTTAACAATTGTAGAGCTTTTCAGCCATAGGCACCAAGTAGAGAAAATTGTTAAAGTGCTTGAAAAATATTGTCATTGATGTCAAAGGCATTTCGGTAATAAGAGTGGCCCCAAATAAAATTATTTTTTGATCACCCCCTTTGGAGTGTTGAAGCTAATTAAATAAAAATAAAAATAAATACTATTTGGGCCGACCTCCCCTAATTGTGGCGCCCATTTCTAGTGGGATTGAAAATTAAAAAATAAAGTAATTTTATAATTGAAAAGAGGGCCGACTCCCTTAGAGCGGTGTGCCCCACCTTGGAGAATAAAAAGAAAATAAATAGGAATTATATTTGCTGCTGGGCCAACCCCCTTTCAAGAGTCACTTCCCTTGGTTGAAGAGTCATTTTGAGAGGTATAAATAAGAGGTTGTGAGAGGGTTCATAATCAATTAGTTCAAGGAATGTTTCTTATATGAAGAGCAGAAATAAAAGTCTATTCAAGAAGATTTATAAGACATATGTAAGCAGATGTATAGCAGCAATTTTGTGAAGGAAAAAAGATCATGGCGGCTTATGAGCAGATTTTATGAGGACATTATTGCAGATTTTATGAAGACATTATTGCCGAATTTGTCAAGACACTATTGCCAAATTTGTGAAGACTATATTGCTGATCTATGAAGAGTTTTGGCAGATTTGTGAGGTGGTGTTAGAGCAGATCTGAGAAGTTGCAAATAAAAATCATTATATTGTTCTTGTAAAGGTTGGAGCCTCCTACTTGAGGAGATCGTGAGGTTGGAGCCTCTTGTTGAAGAGATTGGAGTCTCTTGTTGAGTTGGTTCTCAATGGTGGGGATTGAAGTCTCCAGTGGGTTGGTGCCTAGGAATTTTGTAAGAAGATTAATACAAGCAATATTTTTCCGTGGTTCTCCCATAAGGGTATCCACATAAAATTGTGCGTCTCTTGTGCATGTTCTCAAATTGCTACATCTTGCAAGAATGATACTGCTATGGATAATTAGGGCTTGAAGTAATATTGCTATGCTTGATTAAGTTAAGAAAGACTAAAGTTTTAATCTATACTGATTCACCCCCCCTCTTAGTATAAGTGTACGTTTCATCACAAAGTTGGTAGAGAAAATTGTCAAAGTTGGTGTCAAGTGGAAGTTTCTCCACTTGACACCAAGTGGAACTTTTTGTCACCTAATGCTAGGTAGATATTTTCATAACTTGCCACCAAGTGGGATAATTGACCTTTTGACACCAAAAGTGAAAATTGTCAAGTTGGTGCTAGGTGGAAGTTTCTCCACTTAGCAATGAAGATATTGATCACTAAAGGCTAAGAAGTGGAATTCTTGCAATACTAACACCAGAAGTGGAACTTTTGGCAAGACATTAGGAAAATTCCACAACTTGGTGTGTGGTGAAGTCTCCACTTAACACCAATTTGAAAGAATTTTTGAATGATTAACTCAAAATTTTGAAGTTCTTTTTAATTTCTTCCATTTTTCATTTTTGAACATTAACTTTGATAAAAAAAAAATCATTTCTCATTGCCTTTCTTCCTTTTGAACTGAAACAATTTGAGCTGGGAAAATTGTTTGTATTAACAAAAGGAGAAGATTACAATATATAGCAAGAGTAAATTACTGTACACATTAAATGTCTACCTACCAACTACTGTAGCTATAGTTGACCATTAAACAAAATAAGAATATAATATTCTAACACCCTCCCTTAATGGTCAATCGTCTAAATAGCCTACAGAAAACAATCTGCAGGTCTTTTTGTCACAAATTCTGTAGAACACTCTACTGCTGCTGAGACCCTCCCTGGATCTGCAAAATGTTAATGACCAAGAGTACCAAAAAATCATTCAGAAAAAAAACAAAGAAGGCTGCCCCTTCTTTAGAAAGCTTTGCAACAACAGACAAGAGCCAACCACTGACTCTGCCACTTGAGATGAGTCTACCACCAACCCTCCCAAAAACTACAAAATGACAAAAACTGATCGCAAAACATCCAACTTGTCGGGTGACAAAGCTATCCCTCCCTAAAACCAGAGACACACCAAGAACAGCTGCCACAATCTTGAGGAAAAATCGGCAAACCCTCCAAACTTTTGCAGATGAGCACAATGCCCTAGAACAGACTGCAAGAAGACAGATGTGCAGATGTTTTCCCCAGCAACTCCAGGTGCAATTAAAAACAGACTGCAACAAATGACGACTTTTGAGGAAAAAATCACCAAGCCCAAGATTACAAATCATTGTTTTTTTAGAAAAAACAGTAAAAACCAAATACCAGAGAGCCCTCCCGAACGACAGAAACCCTAACTAGGGTATACAGGAGAAAAACTCTTAATTTTTTAGGAGAAAATTATAAACCCTCCCGGAATTTTTTAAGGAAAAAATTATGAAAACCCATACAGATTTTTTTTAAGGGAAAAAATATTAAAACCCATACAATTTTTTTTAATTAAGGACACAAAATTATAAAAACCCAGAAAATCTCTCACCAAGCACTGATTTCGAGGCAAAAACCAATGCAAAGATTTGAAAACAAAACCCAAAAAAACTGAAGAGTACCCAGAAAATGTCACTGAAAACCCAAAAAATTTCAATAGCACCCACTTGCACAAATTATGAGGCACGAAAATCGAGACACAGAAAAAAACAAACAACCCAGTTGAGATCTCGAAAAATCCACCAAGAATCTGCAATCAAAAAAAATTGACTTGAACTCAACGTTCAAAACCCTAGTCGAAAGTTTTAGAAGCCCTAGGTGACCATGAAAGCACAAAAAATTGCAGAAAAATTCATTAAATCCTCTGAAATCATAGCAAAAACCCTAGTCGTCGTGGGTATAAGCAAAGACAACCGTCTGGACTCATAAAATCAAAGAAAGAAGCACCAAAAACATGCTCAAATTGTCTGAAAAACGCATCTACAAAAAGAGTAAAAACACATCCAAAATAAACCTTCAAAAACGCGGGTTGAAGAGATCAAAATGTGACCAAAAACTGATCAAAAAGGCATCCAAATGCCACGAACACACGCGACCTGATATTTTTCACAAAAACGTGCCCAAGAATAGCCGAAATTGTGGCCAAAACAGGTGAAACATGCGCCCAGAATGCAAACGAAGATGCGTCCAGGAAGAGGAAGAACATGGGCAGAAGGAGAGTAAAAACGTGCTCAGAAAAGCTGCGAAAACCCTTCAAAACACAAGTAGATTCAAAAATCGTGACCTCAGACCTAGCTTTCAAATGCAAAGCCCACGATTTTTTCTTTTCACGAAATTTTTGAAACCCTCCCAGAATCCTGAGCCCTCCCGTGAGGGAGACAAGCTCATAACAAATCTGATACCATGAAACAATTTTAACTGGGAAAGGAGAAGATTACAATATATAGCAAGAGTAAATTACTGTAGACATTAAATGTCTACCTACCAACTACTGTAGATATAATTGACCATTAAACAAAATAAGATTATAATATTCTAACATGAACTTCATTTAACAAGATGAAGTCTGAATCTATACTAATGATCTTCTACCTCTACCATCCACTACCATTTTCAGAAAAAACAACTTTCTAAAAATAGAAAGTTTTGATTTTTGAGCATTTCTTCTGAATCCGGGATGGAGCAAAAAGCAGCTTTTCAAAAGATAGAAATTTTCTAAAATCAGAAAGTTTGATTTTGGGGGTTCACTGAAGATTCTAGCTTAAATCTAATATTTTCTACGATGGCATCTTTCTGCTTGAAAAATGACCTTACTATATACCCCTATCTCAGTGTGCCAAAGGAGATTTCCCTAGCATAGTCTTTCCCTTAACCTTGTCCTTTTCTATTCTGGCCAGTACTTGAGCCTTCTGTTCTTCTCAATGTGCTTGTGTTAGAGCTATTTTAGAATTAAGATCTTTGATATTTCCCGAACATTCTATATATACTCTCATGAGAACAAGACAACTCCAACACCTAAAGACTTGGTTTTTGATAGGAAAGATAACAGCTGATATTGGCAATATAACAAAAAAACTTTAATCTTGGTTACAAACATGATTGTGAGCAAATTTTTCAAGGGGTACCAAAACTGGTACCAACGTAAAATAATAATAAAAATACAAGACAAAAAAAATATTGTTGTTTAAATATTCTATGTTGGAAATTTTATTTTATTGTTTTAGAATTTGCATGTTGGTGTGTATTTGGCTTGTGGTCTTTTACAAAACAAGTGCAGAATTTCAGTATAAGTTTGTAAATTGAGTTACTTTATTCCTGAAAAAGTTATCTCGTAACTGGTTTTAACTTCTATAACAAGTCAAGAATTTTAGAATACCACAAAGATGTAACATTCCTCATAATAATGTGGCAAGCTTTCTAGTTTATTTCAGACAAATAATTTTCATTTACTAATTTGCCACCCTAATCAACTACAGTCATCATCACTAAGAAGTGATTATCTTTTCAATGAAAAATAGAAATGAAAAAAAGGATCATGTTTCCATTAGAAGGTACGTCATGCCACATTACTAAGTCAATGCTCATCCAAACAATGGATCATGACATATTAATAAAGTCTTTTAAAGAATGTTTTCCAATGTAACACATTAAATTGAATTTTAAGCGAAAGTTCAAGAGTTATGACCATTTGAATCAGGTGCATAACAGGATGACTTTAACTCCATGGGAGTTTTGAGTTGTCCATATGATATTCCTTAGATGCATAGGTCTCCTGTTTGGCAATACTGAATGGATGATCAATAATCTCATAATCCCCTAGTGTTTGAGTAGGTATCATTGACAATAACTCTAGCACTATTCTTTTTTGTTGAAGTCTATGTCCCAAGTTGTGTAAGAATTGAACAATAGCAAATGAATTGAAAATTATATTAAATTTGTCAAGTTCAACATATTGCCAAAAAAAAGACCTCTATATGATTGACCTAAAATAAAGTAGTAAAGCTTAACCCCATAAACTAACAGTAAACTACTAAGATTCTGAAAAGAAGAAAAACCCAAATGGATACAAGAAATAATTGAAGAGACAATCCATGTGAAGGCTATACAAACCTCCAATGCCAATGATTTAACGACTAATCCACTAAATGGAGATAACACAATGTTCAATTTTATTCTTGCTAAAAGCACAGCTACAAGGACAATCATTAATTGTTCACTAAGAGATTATTATGATGAAGACTTTTATAACTGCAGAGCATTTGAAGGGTTAATGTATTTCAAAATTATAACTAACCTTCAATGTTCTCATATATGCAGTCAAGTCACGTATAAGGCCTTCCTTCTGATCACTCCTTAGAAATGGCTCAGACACAATTGGGCGATCATAGCTAGCAAGTCTCTCTTTTGTCACACCATTTCTGTTCAATGTTTTCCAATATATATCTCTGTTGAAGCCACTTTTGATATAATCAAGAAGAGCCTGAAAATATGCAACATCTCTGTTACTTTTATGAATATATTCTCCACACTTATCATTATATATACAGATTATAACTCATTCATCGAAAACAATGATTTTATTCACCAACCTGGCAAATAACTATATCATCTGGACTTGTATTATTATGCAGTTTTTGGTGCCATTCTTCCATCATGCCTCCCTTACAGTCATTATTTCGCTGCATAATTTAACAATATCAGTTATCAAGTATTTTCTGATCTATTCAAAAAAATTAGAAAACACTGAAGCACTACCTGTATCACCAAGATTTCATCTCGAATGCGTTGTCCAACATCACCTTCACCTCCACGACCAACTGTTGACAAAATGAGTCGCACAAATTCTCGATTTTGTGGTTGATCTTGAAAAATTCTTTGTAACAAATTTGTAAGCTTGTCTTGTGCTGCACTGATCTCACTGCATTAGCACATAGTGAACTACAGTTAACAATCCTACATCTATGCTTCGTAAAGAACAATGTTACACGCCATGCAAATGTAAGATGATCTATTCCCATAGTGACTGGCAAAATGAAATTTATAATAAAAATTAACTCTTTTTCTCATGACTGAAATCTAAACAACAATGTAAGAAATCATGTGAGAAAATCTCTCTACTTTTCTATGTTGAAGAGTAAAAACAAACAAAAATTCTAAACAGAAAGTTCAAGAGGGAACACATTAACAAGAAAAAAAGCCATAACCTGACAGGGCAAGTGAGTGGAGATTGTGAATACCTTGCTGTCGTATAGGAATCTTTGACAGTTACCAAATTTAGGGGGTCCTTGTTATTAATGCAAATGGGTTGGTCTTGCTTTCAGAGTGAGGTGGTAGAAGAAGCCATATTTTGGATGACAGAAGCCCTCATCACTTTTTGCTTTTTTCTCCTCTCATAAATTTTGAGATTTTCTTCCTAGCTATGCCATCATGAGATAATTGAAGTTAGTATCACAATGCCTTTGTGATGGCTCAAGGAAGCAATTGTAATCTCTCATTGGTTCCACTAGCAGGGGTTTTCCATGGCCTTTGGAGCTATTCTTGTATGCTCAGATCTCATAAATGAGATTATCAGAATCAAGATCTACTCTTTCTAATCACCAATCCTAGGATGCTCAACATATGCTTTACTTTTTCAAGAATACAATCCATTATTGCTCGCTTTTGGAGGTGGTGAGGAGTGTTAAGGCACAAGATGAGTATTGTGATTTCTGATCATTCTCAAAATCAGTGCAGAAAATGATCACCTTCCACACAAAGTTTTGTAATACCCTATGAAAGTGCAATTTGAATAACTTTATTGATGGTAAGGAATTCATCTATATTGTCGGTCTGATGGCCAATGTGTTGTTTATAAGAAGTTTGATGTTGACCTTTATCCATGCAGATGATCCATCCAATCCCTCGCAAAACTATCATGTCCGCTTCTTAAGAATAAAGGAATTAATTTAAGACCCATAGCCTATTTTTATTTCCCATAAGCTAAGGGACAGAAGTAATTTAATAATTGTATTTTTAGTTGGGACCAATAATCTTTTCAAAAAGGCAATTCAAATATTATTATTAGAGCAGCCATCTTAATGTGACATTATAAGCCCTATGTAATACTTTATTTTAAAAGTGTTTTTTAAACACTTTGAAAAATTTAAATCAAATTGAAGGTCCAAAAGGGGGCACCTGTAAAGGAAAGACAAATGCTCAAAGCAAATCATCCCATTTGTCATTGAGTTTCCTTTTTCAAATTTGAACATTCATGGACGAAAACCCTTGGTGTGTAAGATCCAAAGGACGAAAATTTTGGATTTCAGATTGCACACAATAATAATATTATTATGTTACTATTCAATTATTCCGCTCAATACAGATTACACACTTAGAGGAGTTTCATTTCCTTCATTATAGGAACCACTCCCTAATTATATGAGTTGTTCTAACAACTCATAGAACAAGCAAACACTCCTCAACAAATAATTATTTTCACACCTAGAACAGTTACATGAGTTGTTACTACAACTCACTTCACCTCATTCATTCACACATTATTATTCTAACCCATGTGAACATTGACATGATTTCTTAACATTCCTCCCCTTAGCGTGAGCATGGGGAGAAAGTACATTACATGAACTGGAATCAAAATCATATGTTTATGTATACTTTTAGGTCTACATACTACTATCTGGATCTTTCTGCACATGATCACCTACATATGAAAACTTATCCTGCTTTCACTTCCAGTGAACTTATCACTAGCCAACCAAACTTCCAAGAAGTCTAGCAATATGAGGATCTCAATAGCCAGTTGCTCTCCTATACAATGGTTTACAATATCAATGATATCTCCATTCTCCTCTTTTCAAACTTAGAAGGGAAATGTTTACAATGTTTTATTTTGCACAAAACAATGAAATGAAATGAAAGAAAATGCCACTAATACAAAAGGCGACCTCATCGTTAGTGGCTAACAAGAGGCACTATTTATCCTCCTTCATCCAATGCCTCCAACCTCCATTTTGAATTTATGTAAAATAGAAAGTCTTCATCACTAGGGAAAGATAGTTCTTCATCATTTGCATATTCTTCCCGGTTTGTTTCTTCAGCCAAGTAAGTATTTTGATCTAGTTTATCATCTAGTAGCTCTTGTGCCCACTTCTTACAATTCAAAATCACATGTCCTACTTCTTTACAATACTAACATTTGGTTTTTCCTTTTGGAAGAACATTATTTGATTTATACTTTCCTCTTTTTTGTACATATAATACTTCTAGTTTTGAATATTCATTTTGGTCAAGTAGAGTCGGGATTACTCGTTCAAGACTATATTTTACCTTGCTTAATGTAAACACCATACCAGCCATACTTTTAGGCATACTATTCAAAAGTATTTATTTTGCATCATAATCCTTTACTTTCTCGTTAATGCCAACTAACTGATTTAGGACAGAATGAAACTTGCATGATCGGCCATTTTTGCACCTTTATCCATCCTCAATCCATACAATCTCTGCTTCAATGAAATCTTGGCACTTTTTGCTTCAGATCTGAATAACTTGTTTAATGACTCCCAAATCTCTTTTGCAAACTAGCGAAATCCACATGGTGTAGGTATCATTTTGACAACCCAAGGCCAATAGTCCACAACACTTTTTGATTTTTGATATTCCACTTGGCAAGTTCATTTACATCAATTGGTGAGACTAAGTTAGGTTTGACACATCCCAAAGATCTTTTTCTATCAAATGTAATTGCATCTGTATTTGACATGTATGAAAATCTCTACCTTTGAATTTCTCAATGTGACTTAATTTATCCATGACTACCTCCACAAATGTTGACTTGGATCTAACACTAGCAAAAAAATGGGAAACTCAAAAATACTAGAAATCAAGCCAATGTTATGCCCTATAAGAAATAGGACCCTTCACACTATTGGCAATAAGTATACTCAACTGGAGGAGATAACATCAGCCATGTAGGTGTGATTGAAGACAAAATGAATTTGGTTTACCAGATGTGAATTCCTTTTTTTAGAAAAGTTCAAGGAAGAACTTTGTGGATATTCTCTGCACATCAACATGTTGGTGTGGAGTGACATGGCTTTCGTGAAAAAAACTGACAACTGTCACACTAGTGTCGCTTACGAGCTACAAGGGCTTGCAAAGTGCAAAAAGGTACAAAACAAACTATTGATATGGGTCGTGCATTACTATAAAGCATTAAAACCCTACTGTGGCAGCCATGGATATCACTCGAGCTTTTATTAAAGATGTCGAGTGCAATGAAAAAGACCAACAATGAGCATCTGCTCAAATCTGTAACTTGGCTTCGATACCATGTTGGATTTCAAAGTGCACATAATAATAATGTTATTATGTTACTACTCAATTATTTTGTTCAATACACATTACACACTTAATAGGAGTTTCACACCTAGAATAGCTACATGAGTTGTTATTACAACTCACTTCAGCTCATTCATTCACACATTATTCTTCTAACCCATGTGAACACTAACATGATTTCCTAACAGAAAAACCTCTTGGTTTCCATTTTGGATTTGAGGATGAAAACCCTCTTGGTTTTCATTTTGGATTTGAGGACAAAATCCCTCTTGTCCATTGGTGGTGATTCTATTCGAGGATCGCATTTGAGCTTATTGTTACGATTTATTCCAGCTAGAATGGTTTATATTTGCAAACAAATCATCACATCATCAATATTTTCAAGGGTTTGAGGTCACATATAGCTATGCCTAGTTTATGTTTGCCTTTCCAACTGTTATCAACATTCTATCAATAGTTTTGCCAAAAAATTCTACGCATCTAATACTTCTCAACTACCCATACAAAGTCTAACCCAACCACCAGCCTACAATACCTGCATCATACATTTTAAGATTTTTTTAGCTGTTATAAGCTTATTTCCAACCTATGCCACCTAGTGCAGACCTATACAGCATCATTAGGGTCATTTTATAAGGGCTTCTACCTATTGTACAGGTTGTACAGTGAGTTGTAAATGAACTACTGTCATTTGTAATATAAAACTGATTTATTGTTGTTGTTTAAGGGTTTAATTTGTGATCTAAGACTTATTTATTTCTGACCTATTCTTTCCCAAGGTTTAATACTGTTGCAAGTAGTTTATTACTGATTGTTACGGCTGTCATTTCCAGTTATAATTATTAGAAATCAAATCTGAAAGTTTTCATAATTATTTTGGCATCATTTATCATTGGATCTGCTGATTAGTCTCTGTTATTGTGATGAACGAAAGTTTAAACTAAACTCTGAAAATTAATATTGTTTATCATTATTAGCGTAGGGTTTAGAATCTTAGATACATATTTTAGCATTCATTTTCAATTCTTTATAATCATAAAATAAATAAATAAATTGCTTATTTTTCCAAGGTTCTCAATTGGGGACATTATAGTGTTATTAGAGCTTTGATCTTGCCAGCCTATAGGTTAAAATGCTAACACTTTGATGCAAATCTACATTTTATTTTGACACATGCAAACTAGTGAATGAGAACTTAGATATTATCAAAGGGAATGAATAAAGTTTCATGCACTTAAATCAGACAAAGAGATCATGAGGGACAAAGACAACAGAATGTTTATAGATGACATGAACTCTTTACGTGAAGATATAGCCAAAGAAACCCAAAGATCCATGAGGGAGTCCATGGTCAGGTTAATACAAGCATTGCAAAATATTAATCAAGGTAAGACAAATCAAGGAGAAAGAAGCTCTTCGGATCACAACCAAACTTCAATCAACCCACCTTATAATAACTTCCAAGCCAAGTTCTTCCAAAGGGAAGAACGGCTAAAGGAAGAACCCTTGTGTCATCAAATAAGAAATGACTTCACACATTTCATGATGAATATGAAGAGCTAACCCAAGATATTCATAATGATTTGACCTTCCGAGATTTTTGTGATCTAAGAAAGAGGAATGGATGAAGGAGAGGAAGGAAAAATCAACAAGATCAACCACATAAAAACATCCGGAACCATTTCTAACAAATGTCCTAGATCTTGGTAAGTTGGACACCTATTTCTCAATAAAACCGATGTTTGAAGCAGAGACAATCAAGTTCCCTACCCTCCACTTAAAAAGAGTAGCTTGTAATGTCCCCTTTTTAGCCCTAAGCGTTTTAGTGACCGTTAGCCTATTTTTGGAGTCCCGTACGCTATTCAAAGGGTTCTTGCCAAGATTTCAAAGGATAATTGCAGAGGATTTCCAGAGAGTTTTTTGGGTTTTTCTAGGTTTTCTAAGACCCTTGGTGGGCAGTCACTACTATTTTTAGCAATCTCTATTTTTAGCACTTACTATTTTTAGTAAGTCACAGTTGCATCTCAGATTGGGCTTATTTTGAGTTTGGACACACTTACTATTTTTAGCAATATGCTATTTTTAGTAAGTCTTATTTCTGGCAGTGGCTCTAGCAGCAGTTTTGTACTAGGTTTCCAGTTTTGGCAGGGGTGGCATTTTCAGTTGTTGAGTCTGTCAATTTTAGCATTTCAATGCTTCCACCATCCTTGGAGTTTGAAAAAGGCAAGTTTGACAACTTAAGTTATAAATTGTAAAGTTTTAAAAAGGCCCCTTGGACCCGCACACCTAGACATGGTAAGTTTAAGTTATTTTAAAAGATGTTTTTCTTGTCTTGGCTAAAGTGGACACCCAAGTTGAAGGATTAAAGAGAGATTTAAATTAAATATTATTCTCCCTAAGTATGGCATCCCTTTTTGGAGGGAAATGTTATTCAAACTTCTGGAGCTCAAGTCTTATATATACTCCTTGATTTGCTCTCTTTTGATTATGGAATTTGGAGATAAAGTTATGATGTCGAATTGGAACCAGAGTGTTCTTTCCTGAATCTTTGGAGGACGAAAACCCTCTTTAGGTTGTTGGTTTCGGATTTGAAAGATAGTCCCTAGCTGGTGGAGTGTGATTGCATTCAGTAATCACCATTGGAGCTTATTGGTGATGGTTTGTTTTCAGTTTTGGTCACTCATGATGATTGCAAGCTATGTTTCGATGTGATAACTATTTGTGCAGAGGTTTGGAGAGTTGTTTTCAGATTTTGAAGTTGCTGGTTCGTGTTCTTCCATAGCTCAAGGTACTTCTTGAACCCCCGTTTCTTCCATTCAGGCACCTACTCAAATCCTACTGGAGAGGTTATGGAGGGGCTCACTACTTGCATTCAAAGGATGACACCCCAAGTTGAGGTGGCTGACCTCAATGTTGACGAATTGCAAAATTATAGGGAAAAAAGGGGTAGGCTTTTTTCTTCAAACCTGGCTAAGCGAGCAATAAACAATCAGTCACCAAGTATAAACAATCAGTTACAACTATTGATAATTTGATAATTTGATAAAATATGTTTTGGACTTTTGACTTTCCTTTCTAAGTTTCTAATTCTTCAATATTTTTTTTGTAGAGGTTTGGTGGACAAATTAGGGTGGAAATACCCCAAATCTCCAAAGATTTGCCCTTCAAGTCTTATGCCAACCTTGTAGTGCATCCAACTGTGAGCGCAATTGGAGCTTGTTTGAGGCCATCCACATGAAAAAGAGGAACAAACTAGCTCAAAAACACCTCAATGACCTTTTCTATGTGCAATATGATTTTCAGCTACGCACAAGAATGGTAGAAGAAATATCAAGTGATCCAATTGATTTGGATGAGATAGATCCTTACAATGATTGGACAAGGCGGGATGAACAGCCTCCATTGTTTTCCAATGATGATATCTATGATTTAGAGAGACAAGCAATGGAGGACGGGGGTGGATTTGGATTCTCATTGGATGACATAGAGGATGAGCTTGAGGAGTCATTGCCAGTGCCACCAACGGCAGTGCCAACATCTACATCCAAGATGGAGGTTGAGGAGCCACAACAGAGTCCTACGACTAGACCCTCTCCCCTAGTGAAAAATAGACATGGGAAGAGGAAGATGTAAATTTGTAAAAACTGAAATATATTAATGTAGTATTTACTTTCAGTTTTACAAAAACAATTTGCTATTTTCATTTTGTTTCAGACTATCAATATCAGCGCATTCCACATGAAGATGCCATTTTGTATCCAATTTGCTTTCAAATCAATTAAATACAACTAGACTCAGCTTGTTTCTTTTATGTACTCATTTATTGACTCATTGGATGCATCTTATCATTGAATTTTGCAAAAAAAATGCGTTTTTAATGAAATTTAAGCAATTTTTTAAGTTGTCGAGTTTTTCGCTGAGTTTTTGCCAAGTTTTTGCTGACTCAAGTTTTTTGGGCTTGGCGAGTTTTTCAATTTGGCAAGTTTTTCAACTATGGTTTTCACTAGCAGCAACTAAGGTATTACAAATAATCTAAGTTGTCAGTTCGGGTATAGGACCAGGCATGGGTACAAAATACGGGTACACCGGTAAGGCAATTTTTTTCCCTGGAATACAGTACGTTTGGGTACGGCTGTATATATATATATAATTAAAAATATACTAAATTGTAAATACATTTGATAGTATGAAGAGTCTATGATACTTCATCAATCATCATTAAATCTAAAATCATTGATCAATGCTAGTGATAAACTACAAGCTTATAAACTTATAAAGATAAATCATAAATGCCAATTGATAGTTCAAAATTCCAATACATATGTCATACTCATATATTAATAATAAATATCATATATCATATATGTCTCTCTAGTCATGATTCAAATGAAGATCATTACAACTATTCATCAATCATCAAAAGGTTCTAGATCATCACCATTTGGTTCAACATTATTTGAACCACAAGCAAATGCATTGCCAGTGCCACTTGTAGTAGCTGCATCATGTAAAAGAGTCTCAGCATCATCATCATCATCTATAGTGACTCTAGCAAGCTCTGCAATAGATGCATCCAAGTTGGCACACTCAAGGGTCATGTCCCAATTCTTCATTGAACCATCCTTGTACTCATCTTGCTTATGTGATAGAAAATGCAAGTTGGAATCGACATAAACCAAGTCTTTTGCTTTTTTTGCAGCCAACCGGTTATGCTTCTGTAATGTCCCCTTCCTAGGCAGTACAGTTGTGTCTAAGGTTAGCCTATCATTCTGATCCTTGTAGGTTGGCAGAAGTGTTTAGAGGATCACTTGAGGCAATTATCCAACGTTGGGAACATCACTCCAGCAGTTGATTCAGGTTTGGGCTTCTGCGGACACTCACAGAGTGATTTAGAGGTACTTACTATTTATAGTAAGTCAGGCAGGCAGGAGTTGCTCTTTTTAGCAGGGCACCTGATTTAGCTGGTCAGCTCAATATCGACCCAGTTTGATGATTTGAAGCATTTAATAATAATTAAAGGAATTATTAATTTGACTTTATAATATAAAGTCATTTTAATGAAATATTAAAGTTATTATTAAAATGGCAAATCATAAGGTATTTTTAATACTTTATAAGGAAGGGAAAATTTAATATTTAATGAGTTTAATACTCATTAAATAAAAGGACGCCATTTAATTAAATAATTGCCTAAGTATTGAAAAAGGGCGAATTGTTTATTATCAAATGTTATTGAGCTGAATTTTGAGAAGGGTCGACTTTTTGAGAGAGGCTATTTATTTCCTCAAGGGAAAATCGAACTCATTATGTGATTATTCTAATTTGCCATTATTTTCTCTCGGAGCATTGGGGTTTGAGAAACCAGGATTTCTACAAATCAACAGGTTTTGAAGAACGTTCCCTCTTCAAAATCTGACATACTGAGACTGTGAAATATCAGTTGAAGATTGTCAACAGGATGACTTCATTCAGAGGTTACAGTTGTGCTTATTGAATTGATTCAGAATTGGTTGGAAGGAGATTATTCATCAGATACTTGAGGCAACTCAACTGAGATCCATTCCCAGTGGTTTGGAACACGTCCCAAGAAAGTACAGATTTTCTTCTTGCTGGTACAGGCCGTACATTGCTATAGCCAAGGCCGTACTTCTTCTCCTGAGCAAATCACTTTTCCTTTTTACCTTCTGTCTTATGCAAGTTGGACGCTTAGGGTCTCTGGAGCTATTGCAGCAGTTTCGAGGTGGGAGATTGCATCATTCCTTTCAGCCGTACCATCTCAATCTCTTTTTCTAGCACCTGCAAGCTTATCCAGGTTTTCAATAAATAGCTTGCCTTTTTGTTTGAATGTCTGAATATTGCAATTGTAATCATTCGGGAAGATTAATAAATCATCTAGCTTTGAGATCTGAGTTGTATTCTATAGTTTTTCAGCATTTGGTATTTTATATTATTTTCCAAGCATTTCTTTGCAAAATCGCAATGTCCTTTTATTGCAAAAACACCAAAAAAAAATCAAAATACACAAAACAAACAAAAAAACTCAGTATCATCAGATAGTATTCGGGTTGAGAGACACCTGGTCTCTTATAGCTTCACTGAGTGGATATAGGAGTATGTACTCCAATTTCGATCAGCCGAAGAAGAACTTGCAACCTGTTGAAATTGGAGGGAAAACCAAAATAACTTAGAAATAAAATGCAAAATAAATTAAAGAATGGTCAGTAGTAGTACTAAACTTAAAGTCTACAATACAAATGTTAAATTAAAAAAAATAAAAAATAAAAATTACTTACTTGTGATAGAATCTTGATTGCAAGAGGTTGGAGGAACATAAAATCTTGCCCATGGAGGTACCACCATGTACGAGCATCTACTGTGTATTAGTCTTGAATAGCACAAAGACTATGATTTCGTCCTGAGATGAACAAGCCAAACTCTTTCCTAACATTTTCCACCACTTTTGGATCTACGAAGAGTCTTCTGAATGCTCGCTTGTACCCATTAGCAACTTCACTATCTCTATATGGTGGAGTTCTCCCTGGCAAAGCAAGTATCTGTGAACTATAGTATTTGGGAGATAATGCATATGCAAGGAGATGCAATGGTGTGTTCATCTTGTCCCAACGGTGGTGAATGATTTTTTCAATTCTATGAGAAAATGTTTCTTGGGGGTCATTCTCTTTTCCTACTATGATCACCTTTATTTTTTCTATCATGGAGTCAATACCATCATAGATTTCCCCCAAACATGGTCGATCTGTATCAGCAAACCTGATCATACTCATGATAGGCTCAGTGAATCTCAACACATAGGCCACAAAATCCCACCAAATGTCATCTAGGATCAATGACTTGACCTTTTGGGCCCTCTCTGAATTTGATGTTTTCCAAATACTCCATTGGTTGCTAATAACCATGGCACCCAATGCCTCTCGCACCTTCACAAGTCATCTCAAAACGATTGTGTGTGATGCAAATCAAGTCTCGGCAACCTAGGGTTAATAATAATAACACATTAAAATATAAATCCATAAAATTAAAAAATAAATTACATAATTGATAAATGATAATTAAATTAAATTTACCTTCAACAATTCCAATCTCGAGAAAGTCCCGAAGATGCTTTGTGACATATGGTGGTTTGTCACAAACATTTGGATCTCCTCAGCCTCTTGGTATATATCTTTCACCCATTCTATTTGAGTGCCAATTGCTTGCATCACCAAGTTAAGGGAGTGTACAGTGCATGGTGTCCAAAAAATGTGTTCATACCTTTGCTCAACCAAAATATCTGCAGCCCTGCAATTTTTTGCATTGTCTGTAATGACTTGAACAACATTTTCCGGACCCACCATCTCTATGGACTCAATAAGGATTTATGAAATGAATTATGCATCCTTGATTTGATTTGCCCCTCACAATCAACTGCCTTCAAAAACATAGCCCCTTTTGGGGACACTGCAATAACATTTATCAAAGGTCGGTTTTTGCAATCCTTCCATCCATCGGAAACAACAGACATTCCTGTTTCAACCCAAGAATCCCTTAATTGGTTTGAGTGATGTCTCTACATGATTTTTTTCTTTTACTAATAAGGTGGTGCACACTTTTTCATACCCAGGAGATTTGAAACCTGAAGGTGCAGTATTGATTGCCTCCACCATTTCACGCCAATATGGTGATCTCATCAAGTTGAAAGGAAGACCATTGGCATAAATGCAACGTGCAATTTTTTCCTCTGCGATGTCTCTTGCTTAATTTTGAAATGCCCTATCTAATGGTCCTCTTTTGCGGGAATAAATGGGATCTTCTACTTGGAAAGAGGGTGTCACCAAGAAAGGATGTTGAGAGGCCATTGCTGAATCTGTAGGCAAAGTCATTGATTTTTTCTATGCTAAAGGATGGTTTCTTAATTTTGATCTTTCAGCCATAGCATCAGCTTCTTCTTGTTCAGCAATGTATTTCATAATTTTATCCTTTGACAACCCCTTTTTATTTGGCCCTCCACATACTCTAATCCCTTGCCCACCTTATCCACAAAGGTGAAATCTCACTCAACTATATGAGCTCTTAAATTGGATTTTACACTCATCACAAATCCAAACAAATGCCCCACCTCCTGGAAGTTGTTCAACCATCATAGTATGATGCCATAAAGGAGATGCTGCATCAATTTTAAACTTTTGGTTTTTATCACCCACTGAACTTGAACTTGTAGCCATTTGAACTTTGATTTTGTTGTTATAAGAAATATAAAGTATTGAACAAATTATAAAATGAACACTAAAACACATTGAAACAAATAGCAAATCTTATTTCTTCTTTTCTAAAAAAAAAATTCTAAAAAAACTTGAAAGAATCCATCATAAACTTGAAAAAATGAGTTAAAATGCATACCTTAAGTGATTAGATCTCTTTTGTGCAAGCTATCCTCACTTTCTTTTTCCCTTGATCAATCTCCTTCAAAAACTTAGCAACCTACAAAATGAGAAAAATAGAGGGCAAAATGTGTTTGTGAAAGCAATGAAATGACAAAGGAGTGATAGTCATATTGTAAAGGCGTTTTAGGGTTTTTTGGGCACTTTAAATGCTTTAAAAATTGAATTTTTTTTTGTTTTCAGTGCCCAAAGTCCGTGGGAGCGTTTGGGCACGCACGGGCGCAGCTAGGAGCGCCCAACCACTTGTGGGTTCTCTGTGGGCCCGCGTGTTTGGGCACGCACGGGCGCAGCTAGGAGCACCCAACACACTTGTGGGTTCTTTGTGGGTCCACTCCAAGCGGACCCACAGAGAACCCACAAGTGGTTGGGCGCTCCCAGCCGCACCCCAACAAGAACCCATGCCCAAACACTCCAGGAGCGGGTACGCAGGGCAAAAAGAGAGAACCCAGTAACATAGCAAATAATATGGTCACAGAAATTACAACCTCAACAAAAATAACAACTCACATTCAATATCTAGTTTAAATTTTCTAACCTGGAAATTTTTTAAGACATTAACAATCTGCTATGTTCAATACAAATTTCCAGCCAGCACAGAAGTTCTTGGAATTTAATGCAACTCGACTCCACTCATACAGCCAGTTTGAATATTAACACCTCCCTTGAAGATAAGACTGAAAAGTAAATGGGAACATAAACCAACCTGAAGTCTGAATTAAATAGTATAACCCACAATTTTCCTGGAGCTTTAGCGACAAATTACTTTCAAGCATATCTTTGTTAGTAGCGGTGGCGCCTACTAACAACGTAAGCTTCTGTGAAATCCATTATTGTATCACTTTGAAAGTGTTGAAGTTTAGAATGGTATTTCTAAGAAATACATGAGCTCCTTAATAATCCACCATATATTCTCATGTCTCTTTTGCAAGCTATGCAGTTTGAAAACTCACAATTCCACCAAAAATATATTTGAGATTCGCCACAAACCATAGAATCCATTTTGAATGAATAATGTTATTAGGCCAAGTTTAATATTGGGTCAAAACGAGATTCGCCACAAACCATACAATCCATTTTGAATGAATAATGTTATTAGGCCAAGTTTAATATTGGGTCAAAACCATTGTAACGGGACTTGCCAGAACTCGGCAAGTCCCGAGCTGAGCACCCCTGGTCGAGTCCTGGGAGCCCGGACTCGCCGAACTCGCCGCGTCCAAGATAGTCCTGTTGTGACCTATTTCACACATCGCCCCATTGCAAATGGGGACCCTTGCCGGTTTGTTTTTAGGGTTTAGGGTTGAGTTGCAATTTCGTAAGCTCTTTCGCTCCATGGGTTTCAAGTCAAAGTCTGGAGTCATCACTCAAGCCAAGTTGAGATTTCAAGCCTTAAACTGCGCGTAAACGTCGTAGAAGTGTTCAGAGGACCCTGCAGACGAGGATCGCCTGTGCTTTCGCCCAATTCTAACACTTCCTACTTTTTAGGGATTTTGCTTTTTGCTTTTTTCATTTTTGGCACTTTTGGACCATTTGGGAATTTACTATTTTTAGAAAGTTGTTTTTTCGCTTTTTCTATTTTTAGAAACTTTCTATTTTTGGCAAGTGCCAAGGTCCCACCAATTAAGGAGTCTAAGTTTCCATCTTTAGACTAAAAAGCATGCAAAAATAACCCAAAAAATCTAAAAAATCAAGTAAAAAGCATGCAAAAAGCCATTGAAAAATCAGAAAATCAACCAAAAAGTAGGCCTTTTGGACCAAAAAATTTGGAAAAATCTGAGAAAAGCAATCAAAAATCTGATGAAAATAAGCAAAAATCTGGGAAAACAGTGGAAACAGGTCAAAAAATAAAGTAAAAATCAGACAAAAGACCATGAAAAGTCATAAGATTCTGGACTGAGAGAGCATAACTCTGAGAAGATTCATGAAGAAGTGCGCCCAGCTCTTGAAAGGAATGGCAAGACCTTGAGAAAGTCCGACCTGCACATGGAAAGACTCCTCTAAAGTCCGCCCAACTGCTGAGTGGCATGGAAATGTTTCTAGAAAGTCCGCCCTTGAGTATAGCAAGACTTCTCCAAAGTCCGCCCATCACTCTTGAACACTTGGAAAGAAGGCTTGAAAGTCCGCCTATGCCAATAAGAATGAATGGAAAGGATCCTCCAAAGTCCACCCAGCATATGGAAAAACTTCTAGGAAGTCCGCCTTGGCTTGATAGCAAAATGGAAGTCTCCTTGGAAAGTCCACCCTTGAGAGATGGCAAGACTTCTTGAAAGTCCGCCCAGCCTAGTAAGAGAGACTTCTTGGAATTTTGGCTAAGTGTGGACAAGTGGAAAGATAGATTGAAAGTCCGCCCAAGGAAGAAAAGGTTAGAATTTTGACTAAGTATAAGATGAAAGGTGGAGAAACCTTATGAAAGTCCGCCTAGACCTTGAAAAGAAGATGGAAAGAATTCTTCAAAGTCCGCCCTACCTAGAAGATGAATGGATAAACACATGGAAAGTTCACCTTGCTCAAGCAAATGGAAGGAGACACTTCAAGTCCGCCATGGGATGATAGGCAAAGTGGAGCTAAAATGGTGAAATCTGACTTTGCTAAAGAGACATGAATGAAATTTGTCTAAGGCATGGAACATCTAGAGGGAAGTGGTAAAATGGCCAAGACATAAGAAAATCCGCCATGGTGAAGAAAGAGAAGAAAAAACCCATGAGAAAATTGCCAAATTAAAATAAAGTATGGGTAAATTTAAAAAATAAAAGAATTAAAGGTTGAGAAAATAAAAAATCACATGATAAACCTTTAATTATCTTAAAACACTTAGAGAAAAATCGAGCTCTATGGATAAACTTCAAAATTTCGATGAAGATAAAGATGAAGAGCTAAAATTTTAGAAACTTTCCTCGATAACAAGAGTCTACATTCGATGAACTTGAGAGAATTGCTAAATGGATCGAATTTTTCAACTTTATAAAGGCATTCTCAAGTCATTATCAACTCACAATTTCGATTTGAGAAGTGGTTTAGCTCTCTCTCCATTTCATGAGTTAGTAAATTTTTCAAGAGTTAGAATTTTTTCAAGAGTTAGAAATTGAGAGAGAGAGATGAAAGATAGAAATTTTGAGAGTTGAGTAATTAATTCGAGGTGAAAGAACAAGAAAGAGGTAGAATTCTTGGCTGAAGGTCGAAATTTTCAGAGGATTGCTTGCTTTTTCGGCAATAAAGACCAGATTTTCGAAGTTTCCGATTAAATTGCCAGCCACAAGTGTAATCTCGAAGTTTGATGAATTATTTTTACCTTTGTCTTCATTGTATCTTCAAAAAATTCACTAAGTGTTAACTTGCTTTTTCATCAAATTTAACTTTCAACAAGCTGAAAGTTAGAATTTTCATAAGAAAATTTTAAAGAAAAATAACTAAATGTTTATTGTATTCTCTTTCTCGCAGGTTGATGACCACTCCCGAAGGATCGTCAAAGAAAGCACCAATGAAGTTCGCAAGCAAGGGAGTCCAACAAGAGTCAAAAATCACTTCCAAATGGAAGAACATTGTGGATACAAACCTCGGACATGTGGACTTTGAAGAATTCAAAAAAAGGATGTATGGATTAAATGGACTTATGCCCACAGTGATTGCCTGCCGAATGATGTGCAATGGAATTGTCCAAGCTGTCGGATTTCCTCCACAATCCAATGTGTCGAATTGATGGTCGAATGTGCAAGGCATTACAATCCGCAGGAAAGACAAATTATAGCTCCTGATGGAAGAATTTTGGCGCACCTTGGAGAACCAGCTATCCAAGAGGCATTTGGCATACCTGACCATGTTCGAACTTCGTATAAGACAAAGGAGGAAGCCAAAAGAATCTTTGAGGATCAGGCAGAGCAGTGTGCAACTCATATTAATAGAACGTGGTTGAAAAAGCCAAGAGCTTCAGTTAAGAAAATGCCTAAGAAACTATGCTGGACAGACTTTAAAGAAGACTACGGTGACATTGTTTTGCTCCTGAACAGAATAATGGGCAATCCTCAAGGTGCCTATTTTGAAACGTGGATGTACTTCTTTATCGAGGAAATTACTTCCGGAGTCAGAATGTTTAACTGATCTAGAATGATCAGTGATAACATCCATGAGCAATTAATCAACCTTGAAAGGACTAAGTCATTCATATGAGTTCCTACATCATTTATCTATTGGCCAGAGCCTATAAATATCCTGGATTGATATGCAAAGGTGTTGTCGAGAATGGAGAAAATCAATTCAAAGTGTATGAATGTTATCCTCAATTGCAACTGTCTACCAAGTCCCATTTCAGAAGAGCGCATGACGCATTCTTGATGTTCATTACAAGGATACTACAAGGGGAACCCATCAGAGGCTGACGCATGAAGCAAAAAGCCTTATCAATAAATATGGATCCTGGTACATCCAGTTTCCTAAATTCACTTATATCCGAATCCAGGGATTCACTGGGAATCTATTCAAGCTTCCTGTCTACCCCACCCACAGGATGATCCTACTAGAGGTTCTTAGGCAATTGGAGACTTTTCAAAATATCCAAAGGCCCAAGCAGAAAGCAGCCATCACTTTCCCATTCTTTATCGGGAACATGGAAGAATATTGTTTGTCTGCACAGGCAGCTGAAGGTGCTAGAATTGAAATGCAGTGGTATCCGTTTACCTCGTACCGATCTAGAGCCAATTTTGATCCTCACCACCACATCAAGATCGTGAACGGAAAGAAATACAAACACCAAGTGGACCTGGAAGATTACTGGGCCAATGCCACGGATGAATTTGATGTTAGGAAAATATTGTGGTCCAGACTACTTGTCAGCTTGATTAGAACGACAGAACTCTTTCGTGTACCAGACCAACTTGAGGATGATGGCGAATTCACACAGCTAGGTTTTGATGAAAGTCAACCTCTTCCCCCTATGCGCTGGTCAAAACCAAAAATCGTTGACTTAGAAACCTTCATGAGGCCTGTCATCAAGTATTCACAATGGTGGGCAGACCAGCAGATCAAAGAACTGCGGCAAAGGGTATGCCTTTGACATACACCCTGATGGGCGAATCAGAATCTTACTCTTCTAATGCTGGAGCAAGCCAAGGAGATGAGCCAATTGAGAGCTCAAATCCTAAGAAAAGGAAGGAAGCGAAGGGAAAAAAAATTGCAAATGAAGGACCTGCCAGGAAGCAGCAGAGACTGGAGCCTCTTCGTCCTGCTATCTCCGCGAATGTGAATAAAATTTTAGACATTGATGAATCTCAGAGATATAAGGATTCCCTCTCCTATCCATGTTCAACCCGAAGATGATGAGCCTCCATCACCCACAGACATTGAAATTGTGGAATTGGACAATGAGTTTGAGGAAGGAATGATTTCAGCCTTGAGGGGAATCCAAGAAATCTCGGTCATGCAAGACATTCAAGAAGAACAAGATACCGAGCAGCCAACTATTCCTAATTGGCTGAAAGAGAGATTGAAGATGAAGGAACCTGAAAAAGTTCCAGAAGAAGATGACATGGCCGATTTCCTGGCCAGATTAGAAGCAGTCAATGCAAAAAAGCCTACCAAAACCTTCTCCACCATTCAGAGAGATGAAGCTAGGCATCTTACAGTCCAAGTTGCTATACTAACAGTTGACAAGTCGAGGGAATAGATTACTCCTCAGGAATATGCAATTACCACTGTCGATTTAGGCCCTACCACAAAAGGACAGGAGATGGAAGAATTGGATAATTCTATTTCCACTATCAAAGCAAGGCTAGAGAAGGAGATGTAAAGAAAAAAAGAGTATAAACGGGAGGTTGAAAGACTCAAGGAGTATATTCAGCATCTAACTAAGCCTCTCGATCAGACTACCTCAGCAGCTCCTCCACTAATGAATACTTCTCAGGAGACTTTCGAAGAGGAGAAGAATATAGCCAAGGAGACTAAAGAATGGCTAATTAGCAATAGACAGGTGGTGGCCGTATTTGCAAAAAGACTAGCATTGGCGTATGGGAAAACTTCTTCTTTGCTCTCGAGAATTGCAACATTGGCAGAAGCATGGGATAATGCTCAAGATGTTCAAGACAGAATCATTCCATGTCTCAAAGTGCTTAAAGGAGTGTCGAAGCAAAAGCTGGTCAACGGAAAAGTAATCGCACCAGGTGCAGCTTATGATTTCGGCAGTTGGTACATGACATTGATCATACGAAGTGAGATCATAGAAAAGATAAAGGCAGATACCATCCGAATTGAGGAAAGGACAAAAGAAGTTCGGGAGAAGATTCAAGCTGTAGCTGCAAATGCGCGGGAGAAGGACATTGTACAAGCAAACAACCTGTAGTTGGAGAACCTAAAGAGCAAAATTCAGGAAATCTTCTTCACTACTGGGCTTGTCTTCAAGCGAAATTTGACTAAGGTAGCCGACTTCCTATTCATCTTTCGCAATTTCCAGCGACAGGAATCGGAATGGGAAGACACTTTTGCCGAATGCTCAAATGATTTAGATCTGCTAGAATTCAGGTTCAATGCACTGCCACCTGTCACGATCGAGGAGGTTGACACGATAGTTTCTAAATTAATCCAGTGTACTGCAACCAAAGAGGATAAGGATGCACCTCCTCAAGAATAGCTCTTCACTCCAGTTCATTGCCTGTTATCTCATTGATTACTGATTGTGTTTTAGGAAACCCTAATTAGGGTTGTTTATTTTTCAATCTCTGCCATTGATTCCAAATTAATCTTGGTTGTTCATTGTACTCCGAGAACTCTATATAAACCCTCTCTCATTCTCTCATTTATAGATAGAACAATGATAAGAGAAATATAATAGAAGAATAGGAAGAAGAGATACAAATAAAGATAGAGCTTAGTTAATAAGAGAAAGAGTTTATGAAATTGTTGCAAAAGACTATTTTTGATAATAAAGTTCATGATGTATGAGATGCTTTGAATTCTTTCATTGTCAAATGGTTGCATGGTTACATACTTCTCTTCCTCATTGAATAGATTTAAGTCAAAATTTCTTTTGAATGTATGTTACGGGAATGATAAATTGATCGTAAAGATTAGTGAAACTTTGCTCATACTTTTTTTGGATGGATGATTTCTATTCAATATGTAAAGTTAGACTAAGCTTTTAATGTGTATGCTTCATTGTATTACTTCGAATAATGTTGTTCTATTGATGGTGTTGTTCGTAGTAAGAAAATATTAAGCACAAATTCCCAAAAGATTGCACTTGCTTTGTGTAGTTGTCATATAACATGGTGAAACAAAGTACTGTTCTTTGGTTTCATTCAATCCTTACTGTCTCTTGAGTTCGTAGGAATAGTATAGGATTCCTCAACCCTTACTCCCGTTTTTCACCATTTTTATCTGAAATTCGAAAATCCAAAAAAAAATATATCATTGCATCTAGGTCTTTACTTTCTAAGTAACTTGCTAGAGTAAATCCCTTTGTGTTACAGGCAAAATCACATCTTCCACAGAGCTTATCCACACCCAACTTACGAAACATTGGAATTGTTGTATGATCTTTTTGGCAATCTTAGCATACTAGTCAGTTTTTCAAGAGAGGATAGAGTGTCTTTGGATTCTTTATTCTAGAGTGCTTGGTGAGTCATAAAACACGCATCAACAAGTCCCAAGCCCTGGACTCGGCCGGTGGCAGCAAGTGAAAAAGCGAATAAAAAAACATAAAATTAAAGTTTAAGTTTTTTTTTTTTGTCTTATATTATCTCCCCAACCCTAAAAGCAACCTCATTTCATTCATTTGGAAAAATAGGAGGAGAAGAGAGGGCAACCAGCGCGATGTTGAAGACAAATCCAAGGTCATATATCATTTGGGAAGCTTCATACCAGCAAGGAGGTGCATTGAGAGCTCATTACCAGTGATTGAGAGGAGTTTGCATTGCATTCCAAGCCAAATCTAAGAGGTAAGTTTTATTTTAATTGCTTTTTTTTGTGTTTTTTTAACAAATAATCCATTGTAATTTGTAAAATCATTGTTTTTTTGAGTTTGCATTTTTTTTTACAAGCCCTACTTGCAACTTAAATAATTTTAGAAACCCTACTTGTTATTGCAGCCACATTCATTTGCAAATCAAACCATATTATTATTTTCACAATGTCTCAAACCCCAGTTAAAAAAGACCCTGCTTGGAAACATGCTGAAATCTTTCTCGGAATGAAAAGAGGAGAAACAAAATGTAAATACTGCAAAACAATATACCATGGAGACATAAATAGATTAAAATACCATATTGCACGCATAGCCGTCCATGATGCAGTGGGCTGCACTATAGCACCTCCTGAGGATGTTCGTGAAGTGCAGGTGCAATTAGAAACTTTTGAAATGCAAAAAGAAATGAAAAAGAGACAGAAGCAGGAGTTGGCGAGTGTTGGAGTTGGATAGGGACTTGGTACTGCTGGAGATGCTTCTTCCATGCCTCCATACCGTCCTAGTGCTAGTGCTTCTGCTTCTGCACCAGCTATGCCTATGCGTACTCCTAGTGCTGGTGGCACTACTACTCCTAGTGGTAGTGACAGTATTAGCATTGGCCCTAGAGTTTGTAAATCTAGGGTGGACTCATATTTTGTACCACGCACTACTCCTGATTCCCAACCGTCGCTTGAGAGCATGGGTTGGAACAAGAACGCACATGATGCAGCAAAAAAGACAATTGCAGACTTTTGGTACTACTGCACCATTCCCTTCCATGTAGCCAGGTAATTCTTTTTCATTTAATTGTTTTAAAATTTATATTTAAATTTTATTATTTTAGAATCTAGATGTATCTCATTATTGAATTCAAATTTAAACTTAAAAACTTAAAACTTTTCATTTTACAATACTTATGTAAGTAACTTATTAATTTATTTATGACATGTTTTAGGTCACCTTTTTGGCAAAACATGGTTGATGCTATAACCATATGTGGGGTGGGGTTCAAAGCCCCTACTGAAGATGAACTAAAAGGCCCACTTTTGACTCAAAAGGTGGGAGATGTGAAAGCACAATTAGAGGAGCAGCGCGTGCAGTGGAGGAGGATTGCTTGCACCATCATGATTGATGGTTGGACCGATAGGAGAAATAGAACACTGCTTAATTTCCTAGTTTCCTTCGGAGGTAATTGTACTTCCCTCAATGCATTGAAATTTTAATTTGATTTAGTGATTAATGATTTAATATGGCTGATTTATGTTTTTTAATTTATTGAATAATTGGTTTTGCTTTTTTTTTCAGGTGACACCATCTTCATGAAGTCCATTGATTCTTCTACCCAATTCAAAATTGCCACATACCTATGTGAGGATATAGAGAAGGTAATAGCTGATGTGTGGGAAGAGAATGTAGTGCAAGTGGTGACAGATAATGCAGCAAATTATGTTGTTGTTGGTAGATTATTGATGGAGAAGCACCCTACTATATTTTGGACTCCATGTGCCGCCCATTGCATTGACCTTATGATGGAGGATCTTGGCAAGCTCCCATGGATCAAAACATGTGTGGATGCAGCAAAAAACATTTGCAAATTTGTATACAATCACACATGGGTGCTTAACCTTATGAGGCAATACACGGGATTGAGGGAGTTGTCTCGTCCTAGCATCACTAGGTTTGCAACAATTTTTATCACGTTGTAATCCTTGATTCGGTCAAAGGCAGCTTTAAGGCGCATGTTTACTAGTGAGGAGTGGTCTTCCTCATCCTTTTCTACAAGCACTGCAGGGATTGTTGTAGCTGATTGTATTTTTGATGAGCAAGCATTTTGGACACCAATGGACGAGATTATGAAGGTAAAATTTAATTCTTTATTATGTTTTATTTTTTAATCATATCTGACTTTTATTTGTTTATTTTTGTTTACACTTATTTGTGAAACATGTTTGCACTTTGCAGTTTATTCAGCCCTTGCCAGTTCTCCTACAAGTTGCAGATGGAGAGAAGCCCGCAATGGGCTACATATATGAGGACATGGATAGGGCCAAAGAGGCCATTAGATCAGTCTATGGTGGAGTTGAGAAGAAGTATCGTCCCATTTGGGATATCATTGATAGGAGATGGCAAAACCAACTTCATAGGCCCATCCATGCAGCTGCATGTTTCCTAAATCCGGCCTCCCAATTCCGCCGTGATTTCCGTGCAGATAGAGAAATTCTTAGTGGTTTCTGCTCGATGATAGAGCGGATGTTGCCCGTTGTTATTACACAGATAGTGCACGAGATAGATGCCTTCACTAAGGCACGAGGAGACTTCTTTGCATGTCAAATGTGCAAAGATAGTAGGACAACATTACTGCCAGGTAAAAATATATTTAAGCACATAATTTTCATCTTTTTATATTATAATTTATTATTAAATGTTGAACTTGAACTTGAAACTTGAAATGAGATTGATTTTGTTTCTTTTTCTCATCTCAGATAGATGGTGGGAGATGTTTGGTTCTGATACACCGAACCTGCAAAATATTGCCATTCGTATATTGAGCCAGCCATGCAGTTCATCTAGTTGTGAGCGCAATTGGAGTATGTTTGAGCACATACACTCCAAGAAGCGCAATAGACTGACAGTGGAGAGGATGAATGACTTGGTATATGTTCATTACAACCTTCGGCTCAGATATAGGAAGCTTTTTTACCACAACGACACCCCGATCAGTCTAGAGGAGGTTGATCCATAGTCTGAGTGGATCACTGAGGCTACAGATGCAGTCTTTAGTGACAAGGACCTTGATTGGGTGGACTAGGCAGAGAGAGAGGCTAAGGTTGTAGCCATGGTTGAGGAGGCTAGAGCATGAGGAGACATAGCTGTTGTTGGTGAGAGTGGCATGGAGAGTTAGACACAGGCAGAGACTATGGCTGCAGCTGCAACATCATCCAGGACCCTTAGACGCCTTCGTAGGAAGGATGTTGGCTCCACTATGCCATAGAGTCATAGACTTATAGCTATTGTTTTGATATTTCATATTTGTATGGAACATTTGATGTCATGGATTTCATATTCCATAAGTTTTGTATACATTTGACTAATTTTATATATCTAAGTATGCTATTTCCTTCAGCAGCACAACTACAATTCATGTACTTTATACTTATGTGATCGTTGTATACTTGTGTATGTGATCAAATTTGCTTTTATTTGTGTTGTATTCAATAAAGGGTGCTTGAAACAAGTTTTAAATCCTTAAAAATCTCTAAATTTCTAGGGTTTTTTCAACTTTTTCTCATTTTGCCGAGTCTGCGCCGAGTCCGAGTCCCAAGTCGCCGAGTCGAGTCACCCTTGCTGAGTCTGAGCCGAGTTCGAGTCTCGTAACTATGGTCAAAACAAATTTGAATATCAACCCGTCTACTATAATCGAACCATTATGTCCAGGCCGTAAATTCTTTTCACACGAGCCCACAGAATTATTAAATCAATTTGAGCTTTATTGTCCAAACATTAAAAAGAATCACAAAGAATCCTTTTACCATGCCAAACTGACATCAGTCACTTCCAACTGAATGGACATCAAACAAATCCTCTGTAAATTACTCCAATACAATGTACAGACACGAAAAATTCATCACTGATCGCCCAGCAAGTATCTTTCAACCCCAAAGACAATATGCTTCATAGAGGTTATCATCCCCACAAAATTCTGTAATTAACACTGCAAACTTCTTCTCCACACAAAAATTCCAGCATAAGCAAAAGAACTTCCAAAATTGCTTTTCCAGCCTCCCAAATGTAACTCCCCAGCTAACTTTCTTGAAATTCACTTTTTATTAATTCTTTTGATTTAAAATTGATTTCACTTAAAGTCCCCCAACATAAATATTATTTTTTCACTTTTTTGAAACTCGTCTTATCACTCCCTTTTTAAAATATTTTAAGTTACGCTAAGTTAAATATTAATTTAACTTAAGCGTTAATGCAAAATATTATAAACCAACTAAAATTTGAGAGGGGACATTACAGTATGTGTAGAAAGAAAATTCAAACAGGCATGGGAATCACAGAATTCTGAGTTCATTAGACTGACTGTGAGACAAATAAGTTCCGTTCTTCTTGTTAGCATATGGGACTGTTACAATCGGACAAGGTGCTATAAAATTTTCGAGGTTAAATTGTACTGACATAGCTGGACTTTATGCCTGGACCAGGGATAGTTGGATGTTGAATAATAATACTAATATTTTAATTTGTTGTCCTCCTGTACTGCAATTCTGAATGTTGTCATACCAGTTGCTGGTTTTGTGCACAGGGCTGAGGTTCAACTGTCTTTCACTAGGCACTTGAACTGTGACTGCATCACAAAATTATATAAGGAAATACTAAATAACTCAATGGAACTTGCTTATTAGAAAAGATGTACTTGCTAGGGTGTGCAGAGTTAGCCTTGGTCAATTTGTTATTCTTCTAATTGATTTTTAAGTGTTATAGTAACACAATAGCATATAATCATAAAAAGAGCAGGCTATACCGTGGTTTCACATTGTAGTTTTTGTTCCATGTAAGTTGTCTGGTTGCCATGAATCTCATCCAAACGAGGATGCCAGCCAGGCCGAGCTTTCCTTCACATCTAGCTCTCTCTGTCAACTCTGTTGCAATACTAAACCTGCAAGACAGAATATACATGTAAGTCTCAACCATTATAAGTTAAAAGCATAAGAGTCCTGCAATCAAGGGAAGTCAATTACTTCAGTTCAAGGCTCGAAAAGGATGGACTGCTGCATTTTTACTTTGTATAGCTAGATCCAACAACAAGACATTATGAAAGAATGCAGCTACGTAAGAGAAAAATGATTTTTCAAACAAGAAGTTTCTCATTGGAAATCACAGTAGTAGATGTATTTTGCTAAATTTTACTTAGGAATCTTCTCTGTCCACCTAAAGCAAATGATTTCACATTTGTAGCTTCCTAAGTGTCCAAATATCACACAACATAACCAATACAAAATCCTATTTAGCCACTTTTCAATAAAAGCATAGACACCAACCCACTTACATAGCTACTTTTCTCAAAGATTGAGCAGTACTATGCTTGAATAAGAGGCTAACAGGGTTGATTGTGGGAGTCTGCAGTGGGAGGGCTTGTGGGTTACAGTGATGCACTCAACTAGAACATGACTACTAGCCTTTGAGATGAATGATTGTTAATCAACTTATTACCAAACTAATAAATCATGCATTTAGCATAGAGGCAGGAACCACAATATACAGTCATTTAATGCAAAAGGATGCATATAATCTAGAAGGCATTAGATCATGATAAATAGGTCAAGAAGCATTAAAGGTCAGTACTCTTGCTAATATTTTGTAATGTGAAATGATGAACAAAAAAGAGCTCGGTGGAATTATTTATCCTTCTGCTGCATACTGTGAATGATTTCTATGCTATTTTTTATGGTCTAATATTTTTTCATCCAAAAAGAGAAAATTGTCCACAAAAACCAACTTCAACCTATGACATGTGCACTTGATCACTGATTTATGGTATGACCTTAGAGAGCAGATTAAAGTAACCGTGAACATTGATTTCCTTCACCTTGTGTTTAGGCTAATATTCTATCCTTGTCAGAGGGAACTATAATGAGCCCAATTCCTACCTTATATTAAGTTATATATTAAAATATATTTATATAGCTACCTTATTGTTGTGACCTTTTTCACACATCACCCCATTCAAAATGGGGACCCCCTAATTTTTGCTCCGTTCCTCATCTTTTGGCTCTGGTTTTGTCTCTCCCTCTCTTTTTGTTGTCTGTCCTTCCGGGATTGTGCCCGTCATTGAGTTTAAACGTGAATTTTGGCCAAGTTTGAAAATTAGGGTTTGTACTCTTCTGGTCAGTCTGAGGTCGAACAGAGTGAATATATTGAAAGCAAGGATTAACACCGTTGTCAGTGTGCTTCCAGCAGGCTTCCACTGAAATTTCATCAGATTCCAGTCACTTACTATTTTCAGTAAGTGTGCAATTACAGGCAATCTTTCTGCATTTCTAGAGTTTTTAACAATCACACTGCATTCAGAACACATCAAGTTGCTCGTGTGCAAAATTTGAGCGAAAACGAGCAACTTACTATTTTTAGCAGTCCAACTTCCGGAGCAAATTTCAGGGTCTATATGCAGAGTTTTTTAACGCATGTATGGAGATTCCTTCTGGGTTTTCAGAGACCTTCGCGACAGTATAACATGCAAAGTGAGGTGACAAATTTCAGAGTTCAGCCTTTTGAGGCTATTTTTAGGTTTTGCATGTCAGGGTTTTCTTTGCATGTTTGCATATTCCTTATGGGTTTTTCGAGAGCTCCGCAGTGACGTGACATGCAAACGGAGATAATCACTTATTAAGGAACTTGCTATTTTTAGCAGGTACATCCCGGCAGCCGCCTCCCAGCAATTCAGAATCACGAGCTGATCGCAATACAGCAGAAATGAGAACAAACGGAGATCATTTAATATGCATACATAACAAATTAGGGTTTCCAGCTTCGGGACCTGAAAAGAGGGGTAAAAAGTCAGAATTTTTGAAAACCGGTGTAAACCACCGCAATCAGCATCCTTCAAGCTATCTGCTGGTAAAATTTGAAGACAAACGGAGCACTTACTATTTATAGTAAGTCATTTTGGAAACAGGCTAAAAATAGCAAATCAACAGCATGCGCCGATGTCGACAGGCAGGTCACTTGGTGAGGAGCACGTCATTCGAATTTCAAATCAAACAGAGTATTGGAGGTATCAGAAGCAGGCAGTTACTATAAATAGCAAACCACCTTCAGAAATGGGCTAAAAATAGCAGGCCAACCCGAAATAGCAGTGTCAACAGGTTGATGAAGTCGTGAGGATACAGTGTTTAAAATTTCAGAACGACCTGAGCTTCGGAGATGCAAGAATTGAGAGACTTACTATTTATAGTAAGGCATGAAGAAGCTGCCAAGGACGAGGAAATGGCTAAGTCTGGAACTTCATCCTGCACCACCTTCCAAATGCGCCCTCAAGGATGAAGAGGCATAAAAATTTCTAAGTCTGAAGGATATCCTCCTGCCTTGCTAAAATGCGCCCAAGTTGGTGGAGTAGAAACAAAAGAAAAAAAAAAAATTCTAAGGCAAGCTTCATCCTGCTCATGCCTCTATATGCGCCCAATTCATGAGTTGTTGAAAAGTTTCTAAGGCAAACAAATATCCTCCTCTATGTGCCAAATGCGTCCACCTTGAAAGCATGACATGCAAAAAAATTTCTAAGTAAAGTTCATCCTCCTTCATGGGCAAAATGCGCCCAAATCAAGGCATGTGAGGACAAAAGCTAAGGCGTTGAAAAAGATTCCTCCCTCTACACAAGCAAAATGCACCATGAGGAAAGTCAAGAAATCAACATGTTTCGTCCTCCTCTCATACCTAAATGCGCCCAAAAGAGGGCATGTCAAGACAAAATAAGGAAGATCAAGAGTCGTCCTTCTCATATGCTAAAATGTGCCCATGATACAAAGCAAGTTGGAAAAAATTCAAAGTCAAAATTTTCATCCTTCATGAGGTGTGAAATGCGCCCAAACATGCTAAGAAGAGGACAAAAAGATTGACTTTCTTCTCTCTCCTTTGAATGCGCCCATGCAAGCTAAGAGAAACCAAGGCGTGGTGAGGTTTATCCTCCAGTTTGTGTAAAATGCGCCCAAGGCAAGATGGGTAAAAGGTGACTTAAGAGAGAGTTGAGGTTAATTTGTTCTCCATGACATATGAAATGCGCCTAGGGTGAGGTGATAAAAAAAAAAGAATATACTAAGGCATTGAAAGTTTTTATTCTCTTGAACTTGCTAAATGCGCCTAAGGTGGTGAGTGGAAAATAATGTGCTAGGCGCTGGAGTTTTAAATGAAATTTAATATTCCCCTTCAAGTGTGGTGTGCGCCTAGACTTGAGAGATGATATTGCTAAGTGATGAAAAATAAAGCATGCTAGGCGTTGGAATTTAAGTGTGATGTGCTTTCAAGGAAAATTTCCCAAATGGATTGATGAAATAAATTTTTCTCACCACAAGCAAGATGAATGAAATTAAATAAAATTTCCTAAGGGAAAATTTTTCAAAATTTTCTAAGGCACAAAATGTTCTCCCTTGGGAAAAACGCTCAAGTTGAAATAGTGATGAAATTTCCTAGATCACGAGCAGGATTGCCAGTGATGAAGTCAAAAGATGTTGGCAGTGCAGGAACAATAAAAATTTTCCGAGTCAAAGTAAAGAAATACTTCAGGATCGAAGAACAAGAATAAATCTGATGAAAGAATATTTTCTAAGGTTCAAATTTCAAGAAAATTAAATGAACCCATTCGTTGGGTACCCATGGATTTGACACGTTCTGAAGAAAATTTTCTTCTAGGTATTAAAGGTCTTCAACAAGGAATGGATTTTAAAGTCTCTGCGCTTCGCCAAGCCTTCAGGATGGATATTTTTGATGGACACCAGGATTGATGAGTTTTCCTAAGGGAAATTTTAAAATTTTCTAAGGCAAAGTGAAGAAAATGTGTTTTCAAGGTGAAATCCTCCAGACGATGAATTTGAAAGGAACTGCCTAGGTGAATTTGCTCAAATTCTTCGTGAAGATAGTCTTCTTGAGCCGGAGATAAATGAAATCAAAATTGTCAACGCTTCAGCTGGTGGAATAAATTTCTTGAAGAAGATGCAGCTGAAGTTAACGCCTTCAAAAGATGATCTTAAAGTACATCTCTTAATACGCCCTTGAGGAGGTTGAAATTTGGCTAAGGCATTGAGCGCGAAGCTGGCTAGAGAAGGCAATGAACGCTTGGAAGTTAGAGCGTGAAAATCTTGGTAAGTAAGTTGAGTTTATATTATGAAGTGTTCTAATACTCTTCTCCGTGCTTGTTTTGCAGGAGGAACGTCGAGACCAAGCGGTGGTGACTTAAAGTGATGAAGGAAGAAAAGTTGCAAGAAAATGGCTAAGTGTTGAGACTTAGTAACAATGAATAAAATGTTTTCAAAACTTAAGATGGAGAAAAGAATGGAAGCTCAAGCAAAGTTGAAGAATAACGTCAAGAAGAAGATCAAGAGTAGTGTGAACGCATTTCAAAGTAGGAATCTTCTAGAAGATGGTGGCCATTAATTGCTCATTTATTGCCCCACTCTCCATTGTGGCGGTTTTTAGGGTGAATCTTGTTTAGGGCTGAGGTGGCTTAATCTTAGCCACTCTTTTGATTGTAATCTTAGCCGTCCATTGGACTAGGCTATCTATAAAAGGGGGAGTCCCCCTCATTTGTAATCTCATTAGAATTAGAACTAAATCAGAGTTAGGATAGCAGAGAAGGAGTAGAGAGAAATTGATAGAGTAGAAAGTAGAGTAGTTTAGATTGAAAAGGAAAGTCTTCCCTTTGAATACTTTGTAAGAATTTGTCGTGAATGCTTTCATAATAAAAGAATTTTCATTGATGGTGATTTCTTCTTTGTTATGAGTAGTTGTCGAGGCTTCTTCGTCCTTCCAATTCATGTAGCAACTTGAAGTAGCTTAAAGTAGTACAATTTTCATTTCATGTAAGTAGTTTACTGTGGATTTGTGGTGTTTGATCAAAGTAGCTTCTCTTTATCCATACCACTAGCAACTTGCTGATAGTGAGTTTGCCTTGCGTGGTCAACTGGAAATCATTTCAAACTTAACTTCGATTGTGGTTCGTATGTTTGTATGCATCGTTGTGATGGTACATGTATGTTGAATTATAATCTAAATATTCTTCGTTACTCCTCTGAAGATTGCACCAATTTTTCTGAAGCTGTCCGATGTGAGGCTAGGTAAAATCCGGTTGAAGTCTGCTGAAGTCGAACTCCACATATCTTGCATTCAGATAGAACATAAATTTCTTATGCCCTACACTCATTTAATTTCAGTTCATTTCTGGTTAGCTTTAGGAAACTTGTGCTCACTTGCCAAATCATTTGAACCACATGAAGCCCTTAATCCGCTGTCTGCTGCCAACTGTCGAACAATTGTGTAAGTCCCCTTGAAATACCAACAAAATCACATCAAGCCAACTAAGACTATTCGCATTTAAGGAACCTTGGAGTTAAATGTATAATCTATCTCGCAATCTTAGCATGCAGGAAACTTTGTTCAAGAGAGGATAGGGAATCCGTTGGGAAACTTTATTCTGTGTTGGTGTGGTCGCAAAAACCACGTCAAAACTTATATAATAAAGTAAGTTTATATACTAAAAGGCATGTTGGATATCTTAGGACTATACCCCTTGAATATTATAAATATCCATCTACTAGTGGTAAAGATGGAACCCTCCTATCTTTTATATAATTTATTCTAACAGTCAATCCTTTATGGACTACATAGAGTGTTACCAGAGAATATGCAGGCTCTAGCTGTCTATCCCAAACCTGGATACTGGCTTTTCACTCCCATTTTTATTGGTCTATTACATTTGTACTTGAGCAAACAAAAACTCAAGGGAACTACATGGCCCATTTGAGATCATTGAGCAGGTTGGAAGGAATGTTTTCAGACTCAACTTGCCTCCACATATGAAAGTATATTCAGTAATTAATGTTGAAAATATTCGTTTCTTTGTGCCTTCCATGTTGTATGAAGAAAAAAGGCCTTGGTTACCTTTCATTGAAGACCTTGTTCCCAATTCTCAAGAAGATTTGGACTAGGATGTTGTGTTAGAGGTTAACGAGAGACTGACAAAAAGGAGGATGCAACAGACTTGGAAGGTTGGTTTTCAGACCCAAAGACCAAGCAAAGCAAGGTGGTATCCAAAGGAGAATTTGAAACATTTGTTGAGCTCCTAGGCTTTTGCAGACCAAAAACCACCTAATTGGGGAGGTGTGATTCGGAATGGATCAATTGTGATGGTTAAGAGACCAACAATCTCATTTATGTCACTTTCTAAACCCCTCCTAATGTATGATACAAGAAGATAAGACTCACCTTGTAAGAAATTAAACCAAAACCCAGCTTGTAGGAGAGCATAGAGGTGGAATTGTTGTGACCTTTTTCACACATCGCCCCATTGCAAATGGGGACCCCCTAATTTTGGCTTTGCTTTTCGGTCGTTTTGTTGTTGTCTCTCTTTTCTACTGTCTGCCTTTCGGGGGTCATGCCCGTCTGTGAGTTTAAACTTGAATTTTGGCCAAGTCTAGAAATTAGGGTTTCCATCCTCCTTGCCAATTTGAGGTCAAATGAAGTGAGTAAATTGAGATTTGAGACTAACATTGATGTCAGTGTGTTTTCAGCAAGTTTCCATTGAAGTTTCGTCAAATTCTGATTACTTACTATTTTTAGTAAGTGCGTAATTCCTCGTATTCCGTCAGCATTCTTGAAATTCCGACAATCACACTGCATTCAGAACACATCAAGCTGCTCGCGTGCAAAATTTGAGCTGAAACAGACAACTTACTATTTTTAGTAGTTCAGCTTCCAGAGTAGATTTCAGGGTCTATATGCAAAGTTTTTCAGCGCATGTCGGATGATTCCTTCTGGGTTTTCAGAGACCTTCGCGATGATGTAACATGCAAAGTGAGACGACAACTTTCAGAGTTCAGCCTTCAGAGGCTATTTTTAGGGTTTGCATGTCAGGATTTTCTTTGCATGTCTGCATATTCCTTGTGGGTTTTTCGAGAGCTTCGCAATGATATGACATGCAAACAGAGATAATCACTCCTTCACAACTTACTATTTTTTAGATACATTCGGCTTCCGGCACTTCAAAATCACGAATCGCAATGGACAAACGGAGGTCATTTGATACGCATGCAAGACCAATTAGGGTTTCCCGGGACCCAAAAAGAGGCATAAAAAGTCAGAATTTTTTGGTGTAAACCACCGCGATCAGCATCCCGGCTATCGGTAAAATTTGAAGGCAAAGCGGAGCACTTACTATTTATAGTAAGTCATTTTCAGCTAAAATAGAAAAAACGCGCCGGCGTCAACAGGCAGGTCACATGGTGAGGATCGCGTCATTCGAATTTCAAGTCAAACGGAGTTGTGGAAGTCTCGAAGCAAGCAGTTACTATAAATAGTAAGCCACCTCTAGAAACATGCTATAAATAGCAGGTCAGCGCAAGGCATCAACAGGTACAAGTCAAATAAGTGATGAGGACCCCATGGTTCAAATTTCAAACCAAACGGAGCTACAAAGATTCGAAAATCAAGCACTTACTATTTTTAGCAGGCCTATGCAGAAGAATTAGGGTTTCCTAAAATCAAGGGCATAACACGACAGCCATGCAAATGTAAAATCCAGCCATGATCACCACACTTCGGGCATTCAGCACATGAAATTTGAGCTTATTCTGAACATTTACTATTTTTAGCAGGTTGCTAAAAATAGCAAAGGCATACGGGTACCGAGCACCAGCAGCTCAATCATGTCACTAGGATCCGGACAAAGTTAAAATCAAGCCTTCTGGAATTGGGAATTAGCTTGAAGTGCAAAATTGACAAACTTTCTAAAAATAGCAAATTAGGGTTAGCATGATCGAGTCACCCTAAATCAGGCAAAGAGCATAAAATTCACTGAAATTGATAAATTTTCAAGTCCAGCCAGTGAAGAACGCCTTTAAAAGTTGAAGGTTGGTGGAAATTCTCTAAAGCACTTGAAATTTGAAGCTCTGAGGGCAAAATGCGCCCAAGCTTGAGAAGGGTACCATGGAAAAATTTGTCTAAGTCCTCAAAACTTGATGCTCACCCATGAAAATGCGCCCTTGCAGTTGAAGATTGCTAAAAAATTTCTAAGTCTTCAAGATTTGGAGCTTGACACTCAAAATGCGCCCAAGTGCCCAGAGGTAGCTTGAAAACTTCTAAGGCAAGTCAAAAATGAAAGCCTACCCTCCAAAATGCGCCCTCACTTGAAAGGGGAGTTAGAAATTTATCTAGGGCATGAAAATGGAAGCTCCAGGGGCTAAATGCGCCCAAGCTTGACGAGTCATGAAGAAATTTCTCTAAGGCATGGAAACTAGAAGTGGACCCCCCTAAATGCGCCTTAAGAAGGACACTTGAAAATTTTCTAAGTGTTGACAAAAATGGAAGTAGGCCATCGAAAACACGCCCAAGAACTTGAATGAGGTTGAAAAGGTTTGAGTGTGGTGAAATTGGAAGTTCACCCCACTAAATGCGCCCTACCTTGAAGAGGATGATGGAAAAGTTTCTAAGGCGAACAAATTTGAAGCTCACAAGCCCAAATGCACCCAAGAGGTTGAAAATTGATAAAGAAATCTTCTAAGTGTCAAAATTGGAAGCTCAAGGTATGATTTGTGCCTGGCTAGGAAAAGGTTGAAAATATATTCTAATTCTTTTAAATCTGAAAGTCAAACCTCCTATATGCGCCTGGACTTGCCTGTGGGGGCCTTGAAAAATACCAAGTTCCAACACTTGATATAGAAGACCTCATTTGCGCCCTTGGAAAGAGATGTTGATGAATAAAATGTTAAGTGTTCAAAATTGAAAGTGCAACCTCCTAAATGTGCCCAAGGTAATGTGCAGTAGTTGAAGATATTCTAAGTGCTTGAAAATGAAAGCTCGGCCAGTCATATGCACCTAGGGAAGAAGGTGGCATTAAAGATTTTTCCTAAGTGTTGCACATTTGAAGTTCAACCCCTCAATTGCGCCCTTGAAGTTCTAACTTGAGATATGATTTGAAAATATTTCTAAGTAGTTGAAATTTGAAGCTCCCTACTCCATATGCGCCCAGCTAGATGAGAGGTTTGAAAAAGAAAAAAAGAAAAAAAAATTCTAAGTTATGAAAAGTGGAACCTCCATGGGCTAAATGCGCCCAAACTTGGAAAGGGTGAGTGAGAAATTTGTCGAAGTGTTGTAAACTTGAAGTGCACCCCCTTGAGAGCGCCCAAACAATGGAGGGGGTGAAAACTTTGCTAAGTGTGGGAAATTGGAAGCTCCCACCCCAAAATGCGCCCTTGCCAAATGGAAGTCGGGTATAATTTCTAAGTGTTGCAAATTAAAAGTAGCCCCTCTCATTTGCGCCCCAGCTTCAAGGAAGATATGGAAAATTTTCTAAGTGGTTGAAAATGAAAGTATAGGGGGTGAAATGCGCCCCACCTTGCCAAGGTAGTATGCTAGCTAAAAGTGTCCTAAAGGGTTGCAAAATTGGGAGAAGACCCCTCCATATGCGCCTGGAAAGAGAAGAAGAAATTGAAATATTTTCTAAGGGTTTTAAATTTAAAGTGCACCCTTTAAAATGCGCCCAACAAAGGGGGGGGGAAGTCCTTGAAATTTTCTAAGTTATGAAAACTAGAAGCTTGCCTAGCCATATGCGCCCTCAAGGTATTAGAAGGCAAGTGGAGATTCCAAGGCGTGATGCCTACAAAGTGAAAGATTCCAAGGCGTTGAGCTAGGAAATATGCTAAGTATGGAAAATTTGAACCTCAACCCCTTGACTGCGCCTTTGATTTGTGGAGAGATAAAAATATTCTAAGTATGTGAAACTTGAAGTGTGACCCTCTATTTGCGCCTAGACTTGAAGGGATAAAGTTTCCTGAAGCACGAATGAAGTTGTCAGTGGAAAAGTCAGATGATGCTAGCCTCACAGGGTCAATGAGAAATTTTAAGTCAGAGCAAGGAAATGTGCCTGGAGTTGAAGAAATGGATTAAATTTGATGAAAATTATTTTTCTAAGGTTTAAAATTCAAAGAATTAAATGAACCCATTCATTGCATACCCACGAATTTGATGCGTTCTGAGAGAAATTTTCTTCTGGGTATTGAAGATTGTCCATGAGGAATGGATTTTAAAGTCTTCTACACTTTGTCAAGGCCTTCAGGGTGAATATTTTTGATGGGCACCAGGTTGATGAATTTCCTAAGGGAAATTTGAAAAATTTTCTAAGGCAAGGAATAAATGATGTTGTTGAAGATAAAGTGCCTTGGCCGATGAACTTGAAAATGATCGTCTAGATGATTTTTGATCGAGTTCCTGATGAAACATTTTGCTCGAGCCAGAGTTGGATAAAATGTCAGCCGAAAAGGTGAAGAAGATGCAGTTGAAGATGATTTTAAGGAGATTAAGAATTTTGTCTAAGGCATCGAAATATGATGCACCAATGTTATTTGCCTCAGCCTACAGATGTTAAAAAAAAAAATCGTGAAGAAGGTTGGCTAGAGAAATGTATATCCAGAGATCACTCAGACCGTGGAGGTTCAAAGCATGAAAGTCAAGCAAGTAAGGTAAATTTATATGATAAAGTGTCTTGATGCTCTTCTTTTTATCTGTTTTGCAGGATGAACGTCAAGGCTGGAGCACAATAACTTGAAATGATGAAGAAAATAATCCAAGACGACATTTCAACCTCGAAAGAAGAAAAGTTGCAAGAAAATGGCTAAGTGTTGAGACTTAGTATGTGCCCAGCTCAAGTGACAAAGAAGAAGTTGAAGAACGTTAAGAAGAAGATCAAGAACAGTGTGAACGCGTTTCAAAGTTGGAATCTTCTAGAAGGATGATGGGCATTAATGGCTCATTTATTACCCCACTCCTCTTGGTGGCGGTTTTTAGGGCGAATCTTGTTTAGGGCTGAGGTGGCACGATCTGGGCCATCCAGCCGATTGTAATCTGAGCCGTCCGTTGGACTTGGCCAGCTATATAAGGGGGAGTCCCCCTTCATTTGTACATTCATAAGACAGTAGAATTAGAGTAGAAGTTGGAATAGAGAGACAAATTAGAAGTAGCTTAGTATAGATTGATAGAGTAGTTGAAGAAGAAGGAAAGTTTTTCCTTAAAACTTTGTAAGAAATTGTTGTGAACACTCTCCCAATAAAAAGAATTTTCATTGATGATGAATTTCGTCTTTTGTTGTGAGTAGCTAGCAAGGTTTCTTCGTCCTTCTGATTCGAGTAGTGACTTAAAGTAGAATAAGTTTCATTTCATGCAAGCAGTAGATAGTAATTGTGGAATGTGGTCTTCAATTTGAGCAAACTTCCTACCCATACCACTAGTGTGTTCGCTGATGGTGAATGCGCCTTGTGTGGTCAACTGGAATATCATGTACTTAACTTCGATCATGATTTGTGTGTTTATATGCGTCGTTGTGATGGTATTTTAATGCTAAGTTGTGATCTGAACACCTTGAGCTACCCTTTGAAGATTGCACCGGTTCTGTGGAGGCTGTCCAAAGCGAGGCAAAGCAGAGCCTGGTAGAAGCTTGTGAGAATTGATTGCCATGTCCACGCCTTAGAGTAGATTAGAGCCTTCTAAACCCTGCATTTTAAATTCAGTACTTTCTGATTAGAATAGGAAACACGTGCTTCATAGACAAGTCTTTCGAGCATTTGAATTCCTTTCTCCGTTGCCGAACAATTCCGTAAGTCCCCTTCAAATACCAGCAAATCACATCGAGCCAACTGAGACTATTCGCATTGAAGGAACCTTTGAGTTGAACGCACGAACTCTCTCGCAATCTTAGCATGCTGGATACTTTGATCAAGAGAGAATAGGGTAGCCGTTGGCGACTTTATTCTTGCGTTGGTGTGGTCACAAAAAACACATCAATAGGAATCATTGAAGATAAGCTGCCTAGGTGATCTAGACATTCAAGGAGACTTCCCAACAATTAAAAGCTACCATCCCTAACAAGGGAAGTCATCGAAGTGATTGGGCACCCAATGGGGCTTCCCAACAGTTAAAAACTAGCATGACTAACAAATTTGAGCACAATCAAATATGTCAATGTCAACTAGCCTGCAAGTGTCATATTTAAACTTGGTTGAACCCTTCAATTGTGGTTAGCCTCTTCTTCTTCTTCTGTGAGAAATGATATCAGAAATAACAAAGGTGCTTGCAAAAGATCATCAATCAAGCCAATATAGTCAGATACAAACGAGCCCAAGGGGATAAGTAACTTAAGAGGGAGAATCAAGGAGTCAAGATGGAAAATATACTAATATGAAGTAACAGGATGGTGATATGAGGAATGATAGCTGATGACATATTTCTCACAAAGTACCAAAAATCAACCTGCCCCAATCTCACCATATGCATGAACATATGCTTAAGGAGATTAATGCACCAACAATTCCTACATGAGAAAAGTGTCAATAAAGAAAAATTAAGATATATACATGGTATCACACATAATGTAGCAAGGGATGGTGTGAAAAACATGGTATCACTTAATAGTATTAAAATTTGCCTAGTACTCACAAAAATCGCGAGAACTCGCAAGTCAAAATGTTTCCCAAGAAAATTGCAGAAATAATCATAAATGCATCAGCATAAGTCTTAGGTAGGGACTCACTATAAGTACTTAGAAAGTCCATGCATTGGACTTGTCACCACATCTAGAACACGGGTAGTTCCACGAATTGGAATTGTATTCTAAGCTTCAATTTGGTTGTTGATGGTTCTATAAATGTAATTTTAACCTCATCTATATAAATGTGTTTTTATCCTGGCTTTGCGATTGCATTTTTCACCACTACTCTAGAACTTCTTAGTTATTAACTTTAAACTAAGTATTTCAGAAAATCTATGCATTTACAAAATTGGTAATGGCATCTAGTTGCATAAAAATCCTTTATATTACCAGGGTTTTGTTAGAACTTAGAATGATTGTTAGTTCGAATGGTGTGTACGTATTTCAAAAAGCATTATTTCTTAAAATCCCTCAAGGATTTTTTGGTAGTTGATATGTGTTTTAACAAAAATTGCATTTTTTAAAATCTTGCAAGAGGTTTGTTAGTGCCATGTGAAAGACACCAAGCATTGATGGTACTGTTTGGAATGATACTTAGTTTGGATTTTTTTCCATAACATTGTGTTTTTCCAAGTTTTTGCTGAGTCGCCCGATCCAAGTCAAAAATTGGGTGTGCCATCAAGCAATGAGTCATAAGTAACTTTAATGAAATAAATGAGAAGATGAAGCGAGAATATATGTATCTTTGACCTACCTTAGCACTGGAATGGATGTATACATGTACCTAAATCTTGATCATTGTGAGCGCAACTAAAGCTCATTTCATCATTAAAAGTTGCTCATGTTAACCCTGGTGTTGCAAGACTGCATGGACTAATGCAATGCTAGCATATGCAGATGAATCTAATGCAACGATATGTAATGTAAGAACTCGTCTTCCTTCTACTCCTGTGACTTTGTTTTTGGTTTTATGAGTTTATAATTTTTTTGTGTTTTTGTGAGGGTTTTCTGCTTTTTTGAATTTTTTGCAAATAAAGATAATGTTGGAAATGTAAAGGAAACACAACAAACTAAAGAAATAGTGGCCTTTCAAATGCTTGACTTTATTGATCAGTAATAGAGTGTTCAAATACAAAAGCATACCCGATATTGAAGTAATTCAAGGGCTGCCATCATTCTGCAGTCCAAAAGCACAGCAAGAGTAAATACTATTCTTCTTAGGTATGCAATCTTTTCACTTAAATCTGATGCTGCTGGCTTCAACAAGGCTAGGCATCCCTCCTATAATTTATTCAGAATTTTTTATGCCCTTCTTGACCAAAATCGCCCCTCCTCAAAGGTGCACCACTTTGCTGCTATAGAGGCTTGAAAATGCAGGCCGTACCTTCTAGGAAATGATACCAACAACCCTGATGAGAAATCTGAACTATTACCCTTCAATACTTTGAATCTCCTGAATGATTTCACACTAAAACCCTTATGATAAATCTCTCCAATCAGCACAAATAGAACTTTTGTGTGAAGTTCTCCCAAATGCCAAATTCAATGGATATTTCACCACCTCAAATGGCTGCGACACTGAAGAATGTATCGTTCTCCAATGGCTCATGGTATGAAACCCTTGGCTCCCTTCTCACTGTAGTTTTCATCTCAACACAAAATGCTCCAGAATGCCCAAAATTGACCTCCTTGAGGGTTTTATAATATTTTCTTTAAGAGGTGCAATTTCCCTCCAAAAATCATTTTAAAACATATTAAACGATATAACATTTGCACTTTAATGAATATTAAATATTCGTCTTGGAGATGGCGCCCCCATAATTAAATAATAAACATGGCCCCTCCTCATGACCCCTAGATCCTCAATTATTAAGTTTAAGTTATAACTTAATAATATCACCTTTTTATTTATTAATGTTATTTGAGCCAAATAAACATTAATAACTCCTTAAATACACAATATCTCATTACGCCATTTGAACTGAGGGCTAAGCTGATGAATCTCCATATGACCACATGCCTTACTAAAAATAGTAAGGTTCCTGTTGGTATACGTTTTATCATCCACCGACCACACAGAATAAAATGTCCAAAGACACTCTCAATGGGCGTTGTGATTTGCTGGGAATACACAAAGGGACTTACGTTAAAGAAATCTTCACAAGTTTGGGACTTAGGGGGATTTATCATTAAAGGCTTCTTCAATTGGAACTTTCAATTTGGATCTCAAAAAAATTGCAAAAAAAAAAGATAAGGGTTTAGAGGATTTATTCTACGCCTAGGAATTCAAGAGACAGTAAAGATCAGGTGAAAGGAGTAACCACGCTTTGTTTCGCCTCCCTAGGACAACTACGCAAAGTGGTGCAATCTTCAAAGGGTGTGATTATAATTTTCAAGCCTTGAATGAGACCGAAGTTAGGCGTCCACAATCACAAGCTCGGGCTAACTTTACGCATCGAATGCAAATCATCCATCCAAAGAAAGTATGAGCAATATTCCACCATTTAATCTATACGATCAATCTCGCATTCACTTAACCAATATTCAAAGCAAATTCTACTTAATTTAATTCTAACTGTAATCTATGGTAGAAGAAATTATGCAACCTTGCTTACTACTTGACAATAAAAGTGGTTCAAAGCAAATCATGCATAAGAGCTTTTATTATCGGAAATGGTCTCAATGCAACAATTTCATACACTGTCTCCACACAAATGAAAGTGAGAGATCACCAGTTTAAATAGAGTTTTCAAAATCAAATGAAAGGCCAAGATTAAAACAACATCAATAGCCAAGATTAATACAACCCAACCCTAATTAGGGTTGCCCAAAATAACATCAGTTAACATCCAGCAAACAAGCAGTAACAAGCAGTGAAGTGGTAGTTGGAGCTATCTTCAAGGGAAGGCGTCCCTATCTTCTTGGGCAGCATTGTGCTCGATGAATCTAGACACGACCATGACAACTTCCTCCATCATGACTAGCGGCAGCATGCTTATTCTGAATTCAAGTCCATCCAAGTCCTTAGCACATTTGGTGAAGGTGTTCTCCCAATCCGCCTCCTATCTCACAAAATCATTCTGAATGGCCAAGAGATTTGCCACTCTTGCGAAGTCCTGTCTCAGAATTGGTCCAGTAGCAGAGAAGAAAACTTCCTGAACCTTATGCCTCAACCTCTCTAGCTGCATGTCGTTTTCCCGGACAATCTCTCGGTCAAAGACATCTGCAGCTATCATATAAATCTTTTCTCGGATTTCTTTAACTTGCTCTTCAACTCTAAGGCCATCCGCCTTTGCCTTCTACAGAATCTCTCTATGTATTGTCACTGCCCAAAACCAATGGTGAAAATCATAAGCTGCTCCTGCAGCAATCACCTTTCCTTTGACTAATTCTTCCCTTGGAATGGCCTTCAAGACCTTGAGGCATGGAATGAGCCTCTCCTGAATATATGGAAGGTTGTCCCAAGTTTCCGCCATGTCAACCAATCTGGAAAGAAAAGAAGAAGTTTGTCCGTAGGCAAGTGCCAATTTCTCCATGAACGAGGCTGCTTCCGTGACCTCATTTACCATCCATTCCTGGGCCTCCTTAGCCGTGACCATCCCTTGCTCCACATCCTTGGCCATTTCCTACGAGGAATTGAGAAGAGGAGGAGCTACTGCATCACCCTGATTGAGTGGTTGGGTCAAATGTCATATATACTCCTTCAAGCGTTCAACTTCCCTTTTGTATTCCTTCTTTTTCGCCACTTCATTTTCCAATCTCGCCTTGATAGTTGAGATGGAATTGTCCAGTTCTTCCACTTCCTGGCCTTTTGTTGTTGGACCAAGATCTATAGTGGTTATGGCGTACTCCTAGGGAGTGATTTCATCCTATACTTTATCCACTGTTGGTACTACGATATGAATGGAACGGCCGCCGGCTTCGTCCCTCTGAATGGTAGAAAACTTCTTGGCAGGTTTCTTAGTAGCAACCTGTTCCAACCTTGCCAAGAAATCCGCAGTATCATCTTCTTCTTGGACCTCGACTAGTGCCTGAATCTTCATCCTCTCCATCAACCAATCCGGAATGGTAGGCTGCTCGATACCATCTTCCTCTTGAATGTTCCCCTCATTTGGAATATCCAAGACTCCTTTGAGGGCGGAAATCATTCCCTCTTTGAAGTCATCATTTTGGACTTCCATCTCATTATCTGAACCTAGTATTTTTGTGCTCGTAGGAGATGAGGGCTCATCGTTATCCAACTGGATAGGCTCATTGTTCTCTTCCTGAACTGTAGAAGGTCTCATCATTTCAGCCAAGGATTCGTCTGCGGTGGCCACCAGCTCATCAATATTCCGAGACACCATAGAACGAGATGGTTCTATCCTCTGTCGTTTTGGAGCAAGCTCTATGCTTGGAACTACTTCTTTTCTCTTCTCGCCAATCTCAACCAAATCATCATAATGAGATGCGCCAACATTGGAGGAGTATGACTCCGTCTCGCTCAGTAAATCATATGTGAGCGTTATTCTTTTCTGCCTCAACTCTTGGAGCCAATGGTCGACCCACCACTGAGAGTACTTAATCACTGGTCTCATCAATGTTGCCAAATCTGAGTGCTCAGGCTTTGACCACTTCATGGAAGGAAGAGGTCAACTTTCCTCAAAGCATGGCTAGACATAATTTCCATCGTCCTGCAACTGATTGGGCACCCGGAAAAGTTCGGTTGCCCTCATAAAGTCCACTGGCATTCTAGACCACAATCTTCTCCTAACTTCGTACTCATCAGCGGCATTTGCCCAGAAGTCCTCCAATTCCACCCTGTGTCTGTACCTTCTCCCATCCACTACCCGAATATGATGATGTGGGTCAAAATTGGCCCTGGACTTATAGGCTATGAACGGGTACCACTGGATTTCTAGCCTAGCGCTCTCAGTTGTTTGTGCTAACGGGCAGGATTCAGACATATTCCCAATAAAGAATGGGAATGTAAGAGCCGCCTTCTTACTTGGCCTCTGGATGTTCTAGGATTCTTCCAGCTGCCTCAGGACTTCAAGCAAAATCATCTGATTTGCGGATAGATAGGCAACTTGTAAGGATTTCCAGTGAATCCCTGGATCCTGACATATGTAAATTTTAGAAACTGGATAAACCAGGATCCATACCTACTGATAAAACCTTTTGCTTCGTGACTCAGCCTTTGATGCGTTCCTCCCTGAAGTGTTCTTGTGATATACATTAAGAAAGTATCGTGCACCCACCTGAAATGAGATTTCTCCCTTAGCTGAAGTTGCGGGTAGCAATCATAAGGCTTGAGTTCATTTTCTCCATTGCCAACTTTGCCTTTGCAAGCCAATCCTGAGTATTTATATGGCCTAGCCAATAAATAGACAATGTACGAGCTCATGTGAAAAGACTTAGTCTTTTCCAAATTGGTTAGCTGCTTGTGAAGATTGTCGCTTATCATTCGAGACCAGTTGAACATCTTCACGCTAGAAGTGACTTCGTCTATAAAATAATACATCTAGGTCTCGAAGTACACGCCTTGTGGATTGTCGGCTATCCTATTCAGCGTCAAAATGATGTCCCCATAATCTTCTTTAAAATCTGTTCGACGTGGCTTCTTAGGCATTTTCTTCGTGGATGGTCTAGGCTTCTCTAGCCATGCCTTATTAACATTTGTGGCACATAACTCAAATTGGCTGTCATACAAACTCTTGGCTTCCTCCTTGGTTTTGTAGATGGTACGGGAATGTGTTGGGATGCCAAATGTCTCCTATATTGCTACCTTGCCTAGGTGAGCCAGAACCCTTCCGTCAGGTGCAATAATTTATTTCTGAGCATTGTAATGGATGGCACATTCTACCATCAACTCGGCACAATCCACTGCAGGTGGGAATCCAGCTGCTTGAAAATTTCCATTTCTCACCATCCGCCTGGCAATCAGTGTCGGTAGTCCAGCATGTCCATATACTCTCTTCTTGAACTCTGCGAAGTCTACATGTCCCAGATTAGTGTCTGCAACATTTTTCCATCTTGAATTTATCTTTGACTCTCAATGTACCCCCTTGCTGGCGAACTTCATTGGCACCTTCTTCGATGATTCTCCTACTGTGGTCATTAACCTGCAGTAAAAATACTGACGTTAATACGGAGACTTTAAAATATAATTCATTCTCGTGCCTTCTGTTCGAATATTTTACTTTCAGCTTATTAAATAATATTAAATTTCTGTGAAAAAGCAAGCTGAAAGTAAGTGAATTTGATTGAAATTTAGCCAAAACTTAGCCAAGATGAAAAAGACAGAAGGAGAATTGACGAATTTATCCAATTGAACTCCAAACCTTAGGAAAGAACTTCTAGCTGCAAATCAGATTCAAACTTCGAGAATTTAATCGAAAATCAAGCAACAAAGTGCGCCTGTCTTGCTCAGAAATTCGACTTTCAGCCAAGAACTTTTTCACTTCCTCAAAAAAATTACTTCTTCAGCATAAAATTATTCCTTCCTCTAAGAAAATTGATCTTGCCTGCAATAGAATTGATCGTCTTACAATTTCGAGAGATTAGCTTCTCTTCAGCTGTGTCTGTGAAAAATGAGTTGCTGAAACTTATTATAATGTTGAAGAATTCAATTTGTTTTAGCAACTGCCTCTTTCTCTCTTGATTTCAATTTGTTTTCTCTTCTTCAAACAGGCAAGTTTCCATTTTTTTTTTAAAAGACTCCATGGCGAGCTTATCCAAGCAAATCTCTTTGATTTTCCAAAATTCGATTTTTTTGCTGGATTTTTATCTTTCATTTTCAAAATTAAATGTCCAATTAAATTTGATTTTTTCAAGTTTTAATTCATAGCGAATTTAATTTTGCCCATGGATTTTATCTTTGTCCAGCGTAATTTATTTTCTTCCGATACATCTCTGGCGAATTTTTATTTTGTCCAAGGCGTTTTATATTTCTAAGTATTGGAAATAAATTATTAAAATATTAAAATATTTAATTTATTTCCAACCCGTTCGTTTTGGACCCATGGCTATTTTAATTTTTTTCTTTTTTTTCTTTGGCTAAATGTTTATTTTCCAAATTTATTTCAATTTTCGTCTAGCCAAGTTGAAATTTTAGCCATATTGTCAATTAAATGTTACGCCATATCCTCATTTTCTTTTGCCATGGCGGACTTCAAATTGTGCAAGGCACATTTTCTCATGCCGAAATCAATTTTTCTCTTGCTTGGACGAATTTCTCTAGGCAAAGTATGTGTTTGGATATCTTCTTTAGGCAAAATTCCATAATACTTAGACAAATTTTCATCCCTTTGGCCTAGGGGCGAACTTTCTTGCCTTTTTGCCATGTACATTTTCCTCTGTGCATTTAGCCAACTTCATCAAATTTTGTCCTAGGCATCATACTTAGGCGAATTTTCAATCTTTTCTCCCCCTTCTTATGCTAGGCAAACTTTATCAAATTCTTTCCATGGCCTAGGCGGACTTCCTCAAGTTCTTTCCATCTTGCATCAAGGCATGGCGGACTTTCTCAAGCTCTTGACATTTGCCTTTCACACTCATACTTAGCCAAAATTCGCATTTTCTCCTTCCAAAGCATTAAAATACTTAGCCAAATTTCGAATTTTTCTTTTCTAGGCCTCCAGACTTAGACAAATTTCGGACTTTTCCTCCAAGGCATCAAACACTTAGCAAAAATTTTCAATTTTTTCCCTTCTTAGACTGGGCAGACTTTCTAAATGTCTTGCCAAGGTGGGGCGGACTTTATAAATGTCTTTTCATTCCTCTCTCAAGTCATGGCAGACTTTGGATGTGTCATGCCAAGTCAAGGGTGGACTTTACTTGGTCTTGGACGTCCCTCATTTCTCTCCACTTGATAGCGAACTCTTCCCACTCATACTTCCCTTCTTTCTAGGGCGAACTTCCAAGAGTCTTTGCCATCTTCCCTCAAGGCTTGGGCAGACTTCCAAGAGTCTTTGCCATTTTTCTCCAAGGCTTGGGCGGACTTCCAAGAGTCTTTGCCATTTTTCTCCAAGGCATGGCGGACTTCATTACTTCTATGCCATGTCCCTCAATTTAAGGGCTAACATCTTCATTATCTTCTTGATGGCGAACTCTCCATCCTAACCTTCCCTCCTTTATAGGGCCGACTTTGTTAATGGTTGAACATGTTCTCTTGATGGCGAATTTTCTAGACTTAGGCAAAATTTATCATGAATTTCATGCCCTTTGGTTAATTTTTTTTTGGTGATTTTCCTCAGATTTTTGACTGATTTTCCCAGATTTTTCCATGCTTTTGGGTTGATCTTTTTACTTGATTTTTCGATTTTCACTTTGATTTTTCAATGGTTTTTTCAATTTTTTGGTTGATTTTTGGTTCTAAAGATGGAAATGTTGACTAGGGTTGACTTTCTAAAAATAGAAAAAGCAAAATCCCTAAAAAATAGGGAACCTCGTTTGGTCCAAAAATGCCAAAAATGAAAAAACAAAAAAGCAAAAAAGCAGATTCCCTAAAAAATAGGGAACCCCATTTGGTCCAAAAATGCCAAAAATGAAAAAACGGAAAAGCAAAAAAGCAGATTCCCTAAAAAGTAGGAAGTGTCAGAATTGGCCCAAAGCATAGGTGATCCTCGTCTCTCGGACCTTCTGAGCACTCCCATAGCGTTTATGCACTAATTCAAGCATGGATTATTGACTTGGCTCGAATGACTCTAAAAAGACTGACTTGAAACTCTGAAAGAAGTGACCTCACGAAACCATTGCGCGGAGACAAAACCCTAAAAACTAGCAAACTACTAGGGATCCCCATTTGCAATGGGGCGATGTGTGAAAAGGTCACAACAGGTCCCTCTCTATCCACTCCTGACTTACTATAAATAGTAAGTAGAGCATACGAAGTCTGGAAGCCTCAAACGAAAGCCAAAACTGAATGCCACTGAACACTGGAGATGATGCAAACCTCAGAAGACCCTTTAACCATCCTCATTAACCTACAAGGGTCAAAATGATAGGCTAATCTACTGTCAACTCATGTCTCAACTTGGAGGGGACATTACAGTCCTCCCTCCCTAAAATTGCTTGTCCTCAAGCAATCTCAACTCCGGGTGCTATAAGATCTCCTCACCTTCCCAGGTGGCATCTTCTACCGGCAAATCCTTCCATTTAATCAAATATTCCCTAATAGTCTGTCTCCGTAGCTATCTCTCTTTGAAATCCAAGATGGCCTCAGGTACTAAAATCAATTTCTCCTCATCATCTAGTGGAAGGAGTAACATGATGTCCCAATGCCTTTTTGAGGTGCAAAACATGAAACACGTTGTGTACCCTGCTATCTTTCGGAAGATCCAACTCATACGCCACCTCGCCTACTTGCCTAATGATCCTAAAAGGGCCGTAGTAGCGAGGTTTAAGTTTCTCAGCACCACTCTTCCTAAGAGTGGACTGGCGGTAAGGCTGCAGCATCAGATACTCAATGTCTCCCACCTCGAAAGATCTCTCAATCCTCCTCTGATCTGCATACTGTTTCTGTTGATTTTGTGCCTTGGCAATATTCTCCTTAAGAGCCTTCATGATGTCCTGGCTCTCCTGCAACAAGTCACGAGCACTAGGCACTCTACTGTCGCTCAGTAGTAAATCAAGGAAACTCGAGGCCTCATATCCATATAATGCCAGGTATGGTGTCATTTGTATCGACATATGGTAAGTGGAGTTATAGCAATACTCGCATAGATGAATCCACTTAACCCAAGCCTTTTGCTGCCCGGTTATGTAATTCCTGAGGTAACCTTCCACCCACTTGTTAACTATCTTTGTCTGGCCATCGGTCTACAGGTGGTAGCTGGTACTTGGAGTGAGCTCAGTCCCACAAAGTCTAAACAACTCCCGCCAAAAATGACTCAAGAACCGGCTATCCCTGTCACTAACTATACTCCGTGGTAACCCATGTAGCCTGAATACCTCTTGGAAAAACTCTGCCACTTGTGTAGCCATGTATGTAGCTGTAACCGGAAAGAAGTGAGCATATTTTGTTAATCGGTCTACAACTACATATATACAATCTCTCCCCTGGGCTTTAGGCAAGCCTGTAATGAAGTCCATGGACAGGCATTCCCACTTCCTATCAAGAATCAGAAGTGGTTGTACTAAACCTGCCGGGAAAGTGTGTTCTTGTTTGTCCTGCTGACAAACGGGACACTCTCTGACATACTGAAGAACATCTTCCTTAAGCCCTTTCCAAGTAAACCTCTCCCTGATCTGCCTGTAAGTCTTGAAATACCCTAGATGTCCGGCAGTAGGCACATCATGGAAAGTCCACAATATAATGCTCTTCATCTCTGACCCTAGAGTCAAAAAGATCCTGCCCTTGTAAATGATGAGCTCATTTACAATTGTGTATCTGTTGTTCTGAACTGACCCCTCAATGATCCCTGATGCCCATGTGTCCTTGGCGTACTCCGCCACTATCAAATGCCTCCAACCCTCTGAAATCTGAACCATAGAGTTCAAGTGTGGCTGGCGAGATGGAGCGTCAGCGACAACATTTTGGGTGCCTTTGAAATATGTGATATCAAAATCATATGACTGGAGTTTAATGACCCATTTTTGCTGATGGCCATTGAGGTCACGCTGCCCTAAGAAGTGTCTCAAACTATTATGATCAGTTTTTATGCAAAATTTGCTGCCAATGAGATATTGTCTGAATTTGGCCAATGCGTGCATAATGGCCAACATCTCCTTGTCGTAAATACTATAACTTTGCTCTGGTCCTCTGAGCTTCCTGCTCTCAAATGTAATTGGGTGCTTATCCTGCATAAGCACAGCACCAATCCCCTCTCCAGAGGCGTCACACTAAAGCTCAAACGGCTTCGTGAAGTCAAGCAAAGCAAGGACGGGACATGTCATAATCTATTTGAATCTCATGAAACACTCCTGTGTTCTGGGGTCCAGATAAATGCACCTTTTTTCATCAAATCTGTGAGCGGCGCTGCATGACGTGACCATGTCAAATACCTATGGCATAGGAGAACCCTAGAATCTCAGTGTTACGTAGACCAGTGATTTATAATTTGGGCATCGGAGTCAGGACTTTTCCCTAATCACCTAAAAACATTGGAGTTTCCTAAAAACCTAAAACATCATGTAAATCACCTAAAACACGACAAAACATCACGAAACAGGGAAACACAATACAACATTACGAAAAAGCATAAGGTAAAATTACTTAAAGAAAATCACTCCACCCTTGAAGGAATGAAGTGCTTTGGATATTGTTCGTTGCATGGCAACGGGAAGAGCCTCCCATCAACGTAGTTTCTGCCTGAAAGGCTTAACTTCTCTTCTTCTGGGAATTGCAGGAGGCAATCCTTCTGGGATGAAGATTCTCAGGTATTCATATATCCATGCAAAGGTATTCTGACAAAAGTCAGAATATGATGCCAATGGGAAATCTAATACCCCAAAGGTATTAGTTATATTGTAGTCCATCCTCGGGATGTTAATTTCTTCAAACCAGTTGATCAAGTTCCAAACTCGATTTCTGTAATGCCGTAGGTGATCTTTTATGACCTGATAATATCCTTTGACCAACTCATCGATCAGCTCTACATCACCTTTAACACATGGGAGTTTGATTCCCATGTCTTCGGCATCTTTGAGGCCTTGCAAAAGCACCTCTTTTTTAGCTTCAGTTAATTCCGATTGCAGACAATGTGCAACTGGGTTCAACTGTTCTCTAGGGGAGATGATCAATTCCCCTACTTCTAAAAATGTTGTTGAACAATCTCCATTGAATTGTATTGTCCATGAATTTGTCTCCTTTGTCGGTGTCTTTTCAGAACAAGCAATGTTCTGGTCTTTAGTTTCTATCCCTGAAAGAGTCGCACAATTACCAGGACCCGCTCCAAGCTTTGCTCTTGCTGGAACAGATGATTTGAGCACAGCCTACTCCTTTACAACCTTGAGAATCTGATCCAATTCTTCTGGATGATCCCAAAGATATTCCAGTTGAGAGATTTGTACCTTGGTCTTCATCATGGAAGCCACGATGTCAAAATTTCCTTAAGATGTCTCTTGAGCAAGTGGCATAGTAATCTCATGTGAAGATTTGGGTTTAGAAGTGAGAGGCACTTCTTATCCTTCTTCATATGATTTTCGCATTTCTTCTTCTTCTTTTTGTGCTTTGAAGTGTTGTGCATGTGTAAACACAGGAGAAGCGTACTGACAATATTCTTCTTTTTCTTCTTGATTAACGGGTTCTTTATCAAAGTATCTCGTTGCGGAGTCGCCATTGAAGTTGTACGTCTGTGGTAAAACAACCTTCAAACTTGGTGTTGGTACAAAACTATAACTAGGAGCAGCTTCAATGTATCCCATGATTTGGATCATTCTCAAGTTCTCTAGACATGTGGATCCGGTATGTGTATCGTCATCGTGGAAAGGAAAAAATACTGCACTGTGCAGCTTCAATCATTGGTCTTGGTGGAGATGTTGGCAACCGTGGCTGAAGATTGTTTCTCTTTGGCTGGTACGGTTGCTGAACTGGAGATCTGATAAAATCTGCTTTTATCAAGTTGGAAGTGATCATATTATCCCCCAACTTGATTGCATGTTCTTGTGCACTCTTCAACTCTGTCACTTTATCCGTCTTGAGAAAGAAGGCTATCTCTAATGGAAGAGCATTTATGAAACAACTCATCAGAATCTCTGGTGATGGGTCAAATGCAGAAGGAATTCTTGTAACAAGACGATTAAATCTTGCTACAAAATCCCTCATGTGTTCTTTGTGCTCCATCTTGAATCTGCCTGGCGCCAGGTGATTGAACCAGTTGGCAGAATTTCCTGTAAGAGTCTCGACAAAGAGACGCATCGCGATGTCTTCATGTGCTACGTGCAAGTTGTGAATGCAGAAAAATGGTCCTCCGAGTGTTGAGTTTCGTCGCCATGAAACCGTGGAAAGCGCTTCCTTGACCCTTTAGGTAACTCATGATTTACCTCAAAAGCCAAAGGTCCAATGTTATTACCCCAAGGTAATGGGGGTGGATGTCACCTGTCAACATTATTGTTGTTATCATCCATTGCTTCTGTATGGATCATGCAATCGGATGCCAGAGTGTCATTCACGTAAAATACAACGTAAGCTTTTCTTGAAGTTTTCTTGCCTCGTGCCCCACGGTGGGCGCCCGAGCTTGTTGAAACAACTGGCTAACTCTGGGGTGCAGTTGATGCGGACAGCCAGCTACCTCGCCAATGAGTGCTCTTCAGGAGAGTGGAGGGAAGCTCCCGTTGTCTTGACAAAAGATAGCGAAATAAACAAAAAATATATCCTCTCTCTTTTTTGTCGGTTGTAGAGCTGAACTTTAGAAAACTCTATCGTTGCAGCTAAGTGTTTTCTGGTTTTGCAAGACTTAACTACAACGTAACTTAAACTGTCGTCCCTCAGGTGTTGAGGCTGAAGCGGTGAATGATTATCATCGGCGATCAAGCGATGCGGACTCACAGCATGAGGCAAGGTGTGGCACAGCTATAAGCATGCGAATGGAAACGTATTCACACATCACCGATAAGCAATGCAGTTCTCTCGCTTGAAGACAAAGGTGGCACATCTATCAGCTCAATCTGAACACAAAACATGAAGGATAGCCAACTAGGAAAATAAATTGCATAGGCAAGACACGCATACAATCTACGATCAAACTAGCCACTATATCTAACTAAGGCAAGAATTCACCATCATAATTGCATGAAACCCAAGTGGCATAACAATTCATCATAATAGTAAATACTCATGAACAGATACAGAACAAGCAATATTACAGGCAAGGTAGGCACAGCACATATTTCTCTCTCATGCAAAAGTTATGTACAAATGAGCAAAGCTCTTATTTATAGACATCGAAAGGGGTAGGGAAGTCTAAAATCACCTTGAGTCAACTACAGTCTTGCAATGCATGCAATATTTACTCCTAAACCCTAATAAAGCAAACTATACAGTTAACTGGAAAACTACCATCAATTAACCGGTACAAATTAATTTAAGAATGGACAATGTGCAAGCATGCACGTCCTTATTGAAAGCAAGTTAACTGGAATACTACCATCAGTTAACGTAAACCCTAATAAAACTCCAAGTCCTGCTAGATATCTCTGAGGATAAAGATAGACATGTGAGGACCCCAAAAAGAGAACTGAAGATGAAAGTTGAGTTCTAATTGCATTCTCCGGATTTTGTCCTCGCAGACAACTGCAGGTTTTAACTGACTGATCATTGGCTGATATCTCGAGCAACCAACCCCTCCACGAGGTTGTTGACTATGTCACCATCTGGGGGCCGTCACATGCCTTAACTAACAATTCTGCTTATCAGCAACTTGAGCAATCTTGGAAATCTTTACACACTCAAACTTGCATTTCATTGACTTATAACTTTGGCGGCTCCATAACTGAAGTGATGACCACTATCTCTTTTGCAGCTTGATGTCTCTAACGCTTTTCCTTAATGAAAGAGTGTTGCATGACGAAATTGCGAAGTTCGACTGTGCACACTCTAGTTGTAAGAAATGCAAATGAACTTGCTACACACACAAAATTCCAACGGTATCAACCCTCTAAACCGGCTTTGGAAGACAATCGGCCATACGAGGCATGCAACCATGTGGACTTGAGTGACTACGCCTATCAACCCTTTGAATGCACTTGATACAAATCGGTGTTAGCTTTTCTGACGAAATCATGAATTAAGACCGATTTGGTCTTGAATTCAGTTTGTGTGAACTACACTATGAAAAACTTGCCTATTGATTGTGAACACGGCTATATTTTGACAACTTTTCTAGAAAGCTAAAAATACCCTGTTGAGGCTAAAAATAGCTTATCGAAGGGTTATTTTTGGCGAAAAATCTAAGATATGGGTTTTGTCCAAAAAAAGATTCTAAGACAACCCAAAATGTCAGAAATGCGAAAATATGACTTCTACTCGACCATGCAAGGAATTTTCAGTTGAGAAAATTAGAGTCTCGAGAACTGATGCTCTGCAGTAAATTTTCCTAAAAAAAATCTAGCACATGGGTTTTTTCAAGGAAGCTATTCTGAATCAACCCAGATGATTTGTTTTGTCAAAATCTGCCAATTCTTCAAACATGCGAAAGAATTTAAGACGAGAAATAGAAGAATTTCAGACAAAAGAATGAGGTTTTGATGCTTTTCTTCTATTAAAATCGCCACTCAGCCTTGAATTTTGTTGATGAATTTGGACTTGTACCCACAAAAGAATGTTTTTATCACTGATTGCTAATGAAAATTTGCCCAACTCTGAAGGAAATTTGCCTTTGCTCTAAAGAATTACGAATTTGCTCAAGCTGTGTGAATGAAATATGACACCATGCTTGAATTAATAGAGCAAAATCGCACCATAAAAGCATGACTAGAAGAATAGAACCCAAACTTTGAAAAGAATTGTTCTGATTAGAGCCCCTCCAGTTGAACTGATACTAACTCGGAGTCCGGATTACAAAATAATAATAAAATATTTAGTTTGAAAATAAGCATCACAAAGGCGCCAATCGCCATTTAATACTTATGCATGCAAAATAAATATTTAATATTATTTTATTCAGTTGACAAACCACGTAAAGAACTTGGATGGATTCAGCAACCTTTATTGATTTCAAAAAGTCCTCATTTGAACTCATAGGCGTCCATTGGCTCAAGATATGACATTTTTTATTAACTTCCTACTTTGTAGCTGACTACAAAGTTACACTTGACCATATTCAGCACTGATTTCCGACTGACTGGGTGAAACTGTGACCGAGCTGGGATGTATCCATCGCGAAGCCTACAAAACAAGGATCAAATATGCGTTGAAGTCATGCAAAAGCAATGTTTGTTTCCTCAAAAATTTGAAACCCCTTGATTAATTGATTTACGACACTGACTTGGCCATTTCTCCATGCGCCATCGGCTTCGGCGTGGCGACTAAGCGAATCTTGCTACGGATGGACTCATTGCGTGGAAGTATTCGCAACCATGACTACATGGAAGGCGCAAGACTACATTAAGGACCTCAAAAGGAAAATCGCCCCTGGCCTGTGAAGGCTCAAACACCATTTTGTCAAAAGTGTGACTTTCAACCAGATGCCTTACTTTGACCCCCGATATAAGGAGTTGGAGTGCTTTGATTCGTGCACCATCTGTCTCATTGCGTAGCTAGAACAACTTACAAGAGATGTCTCTGGAGGTGACGAAGCGAGAAAACTGCTTCTAAGACCTCAAAGAGACGATAGCCTTTTTTATTTAAAATATACGCTCCATGCCATTTTTCGGCTGACTTCACTTTTCATTATTCTACAAAGACTTCGCACGTACAAGCGTTTGCCAAATCCCAAAGGCTGACAGTTGGGCTCGTTGAACATTTGAAGTAATTCCTCACAAGTCTCGTGAAGACCTCGAAAGCTAAAAACTCCATTGACAGGCCTAAACGCTGGGTGCCCCTAGCCTATAGAAGTACAGGCGAAAATACCACATTTCTCCACCCTCTGATTTACGTGTCTGGTAGAATCTCTGCCACGATTACTCGGAATGTCGGAGTGACTGGTTGACTGGTGCACTACGAAGCTAGACTAGATTAGCATAGATCTCAGGAAGACCTTATCTGCAAATACCATCATCTGATGGGTCATATTCAAGGTCGCCCCTGGGCTACAGGGGCTCAGATTTGCAAACTGACTACCTTTTGTGATATGCATCCACTTCGTAACCTCAGCTTGTGACTTCGACTGCTAGAGTTCTAGAACTCGGATGACTGCGTTCGATAGCTCATCGGAAAGCTGTGCCAATTTGGAAGAGAATGAATGTAACTACAAGCAAAAATAACCAAATCTAGACCTTCAAAGAGAAGGGCGCCCCTGGGCTACAGGGGCTCAAAAGCTGTGAACTGACCATCCTTCGCAATATGCAACCTCTTGTACCTTCAACTTTTGGCGTCAGTTGCCGGAGTTCTGCAACTCAGATGACTTCGCCAGATAGCTCGTCAAAAAGCTGGGATAATTGTGAAGAGATTGATTGCATTTACAAACAGAAGTAACTAGATCTGGGCCCTCAAAAAGAAGGGCGCCCCTGAGCTACAGGGGCGCAAATCTTCATTTTGCTAAAAATCTTCATCAATTTTTGTCTGAAACTATGAGTATGAATGATGAAATTTCAATTATTGAGCGTTTGAAGATCATATGACATGTAATATTTGAATTATGACAAATTGATAATCAAATTAGGCTCTTATGTTTTCTAAATGCATTAATTTCTTCTTTTTTTTGTAAAACTATGGTTTTTTTTGTCAAGTCCTAGCCGAGTTTTTTGCCAGGTGTTACATCCCCCCCTAAGACTTGATATGTTATGATATTGGAATCATGGATGTTAATATTGTTATTGTAACTGCCTTTCATGAGAACGTGAAATGATGGGTTAAATAATTGTTTTATTTTTGCAAAATGTAAAAGTGAACGTGAATGTTTATTTAAATGCGAATGTATTGATGATGATGATGATGATATTATATGTAAATGTGAATTAATGCGTTAAGAATGGACTAACTCTAGTTTCTTGTGTCAAGTGGTTGCAGGATTGACATCGCACGAAGAAAAGGGACTATCATCAGGGAGAGGACGCAGTTGACAAGGATCTAATTGTCATCGAACTCTGGGCAGTGTATGACAATGCAAAAAGAAATATAACCTTGGCCTTGGTAAAATAAATTTTGAATATTAGGGTCAAAATTAAGATATAAATACTTAAAAGGGGCATTTTAATATAAAGAAATATAATTATGAATGTTTAAAAAAAATTAAAGCTTAAATAATATAATAATAAAAGGGCAATAAATTAAAACAAGTGAAACGTAAATTTTATTCTTTGTCGAGTTCATGGGTGCAGCAATGGCCGACAACCATGGAGTCAGAGCAGTCCGCCACTCCACCAGAAATGCATGGAATGTGAAGGGTTTCGAAAGAATCCAGAGTGGAATGCGAACGGGCTACCTCTTAAGTTCGGTCTCCTTCCCTATCGAACTCGCCACAATCAGTTTTCTCGTCATCTCTTTTCATGGGAATCTCCTCTCTGCGTGTGACTGGTATAATGATTTGGGAAACCCTCTTTTGAATCAAGATGGAAATGTTTATTCCCTTTTCATCTCTATATTTCTAACACCATTTGAATTCCATAAGTTCCTCATCCACATTGCTTTCAATACAAACTTCTTCTGAGAGCCTCAGTCGTTTGTGAACGGGGGTTGTGAAGATTTTGTCTCTACTCGCAGGAAAAGGTTCCTTCAATCATTTGTACTGAATTTAAGGAGGTTGTGAGGTCGCCTTTGTCAAGCTAGATTAAGGAAATCAAGCCGTCGTTCCTGTATTTGTTCTTCAGCGAGCTTGATACCTCTACAAACAGGCATGTAAGAGACTTTAGTGTCCTCTTCTTTTGAAACCGTATAATATTACAAATATCTGGTGCTTATCAAATTCCTTCCAAAGTGAAGCTTAGAACAATCTAATTTTTGTAGATAGGTTTAATGGTATTTTAGTTGTGCAATTAATTCCAGTGAAGGTTTTTTTTTTAAATTCAATCTGCTCATTTTTGGCAACAGGATACTTGAAGCTATGTGTGTAACCAAGCCTTCTCGAATATCTTATTAGTTAAATCTCCTGCTTATTGCAAATCCTTTTCACTCTTAATAGTCTAATCTGGAAAAGTATACTTTAAACTAACCCAATTTTGGACTGGCAATGAAATTGAATGAGTTTATCTAATAAGTCAATGTGTCTTCCTCTTTCTCCATTAGGACATCAATTGAACTTCTTAAATGAAAAGATTCTTTTCTACTCAAACAACAATAAACCATAAGGTTAAGAATCTAAGAGTATTTTGTCATCTCAACAATAATACATGAAATAAAAACCTAACCTGGAAACAATCATGTCGAGCAAGGGTGCATGCTAACAACACAGTAGTGCTAGATATGTCAGCACAGTAGTGCCAGAGGCATCGGCACAGTAGTGCCAGAGAGACCGGCATAGTAAAAACCTAACCTGGAAACAATCATGTCGAGCAAGGGTGCATGCTGACAGCACAGTAGTGCTAGAGATGTCGGCACAGTAGTGCCAGAGAGACCGGCATAGTGATGCCAGAAGCATTTAAAAATCCTTGGCCAAGGTAGATGCCAGTGAGGCAAAAGTCAGTTTTCATGTATCAGATATACTCTGGTCAGAATGATCCGTCTGGGTAGGGGAAACCTACAGAGGAGGGATCGACCAGCACTATAGATGCATGGACACCAGGCTCAGAGACATGACGACATTTGATCCTTGTTGATTGACCTCGAGAAGGGCCGGGTTCTTCAGTTGAAGAACACAGGAAGACCAGAAGGTCTTGGTTGGGCGGTAAAGCCCCTGATGATAATCCCTTTTCCCAAAGATGAGTAGCACAAGAACTATCTGCTTCAAGAAAATGTCAGGATAACAAACTCTTCATGCTTATTCCAGGTATTGCTTGTCCATTTATAAAGTTTATCTATTTTTAAGCAGTTGCATTTCAGTAAAATTTGTTATTTGATGAATTAGAGAATGTGAATAGCCAAATATTCTCCTTTCATGAAAATATTAAATTCTTGATGGTAGTTGAAATTAATAAGCAACTTTGTGCCCTAAAAGAAAACCCTAGTTTGACAGTTTTTCTGTTATGATTTATTGTGAACGGTTAGAAGTTCTTTTTCAACTGACAACAGTTAGAATTTAGAAGTTGGATACATCTTTTAATCAATTGAAAAACCCTAGTTTCTAAAAAAAAAAAAGTTAGTCTCAAAACAGCTGACAATTAGATAAATGTTTATTTTAAAACATAGATCAGATAGGATGCTACACCAAGTCTGTGCCAAGTCCCGAGTCCGAGTCCTATTTTGGGATATCGAGTCCACGCTAAGTCCAAGTCTTCAAACTTTGGTATTAACAATCTAAGTTCCTGAATTAGAATAAGCTATGGGTACATTCTTGGGATGTTCATACAAAAAATATATAAAATCATAAATTTAAACATATTAGTAGCCTAGAATTAATATAAAATTATACTATATTAAATTTATTTTTGAACATATTAAATATTAATAATAAATATTGAAAAAATAAAAGTGCGATAGAAATACCATATCAAATATGGATAAAATTACTTTTCAAAATCCTCTAATATAGATATCATTCAATACAACATTCATAAAAAATTATATATAAACTTTTAATATAATGTAATATAAATAATATATATTTAACAAATATTTGATATACCAATAAATTCAATTTAATAAACAATAAAAGTCATTAATAATAATTGTAAGATTAATAATTGTTAAAAGTGATTAAATTTAATAAAATTCTAATAAATTAAATGTGATATTAAATAAAATTCTAACAAAGCCGGCTAAAATATTTTATTTTGTTTTCATGCTTACTACTTATGAGTGGATGTGTAATGTCCCCTTTTTAGCTCGTTCCAGTTTCTTGATGGTTTAGCGTATTAGCTAACCCTCGTAGGCTAATGCAGATGGTTAGAGGGTCCTGTTTGGCAGTTATCTGAGTGTTTTCTTCTCCAAAGCTTAGTTTGGTTCAGGATTGGCCTTCGATGTTTCAGGACTCAGTTGTACACACTTACTATTTATAGTAAGGCACCTGGTCATGGGAGTTCAGTATTGCTATTTATGGAAAGGTGCTTGAACATGTTGTGGATGCAGTATTCAATCCCCTAGTTCAGACGGCATGGAAAACAGAGGTTTGTTAAGGGAGATATGATATTTTTTATTATTATTAAAGTTAATCTTTAATAATAATTAATTTATTATTCAAAAGGTGCATCATAAAGATATTATAACTTTATGTCTAAAGGGGGCCATTTAATAAATTAAAGTACATTAAATGATTATTAAATGGGCGCCCACTTTGAGGAAATATTCAATAAAGTTTAAGTGCACATTTAATATTATATTTAAATGAGTTGAAAAGAAGCTTTTAGAGGATCGACCTCTTCATGAGAAAATATAAAAGGGGATCAACCAAAGCTATTACTCATTCATTTGATCATATTACTCTTATGTCTTTGGTGATTTGTTATGAAGAGGGAGAAACCTAGGGTTTCTGCAACTGCGGCAATTTTGAGGCTTTGGAGAACGAAGTATCTTCATTGTGACAGCTTCTTGAGGTGGTGAAATATCTTTTGAAGGTTGTTCTTTGAGTAGGTTGTATCTAGCAGTCAAATTTGTGCTATCATTGGAGAATATTTTCAGTTGTTTTTGTTGGGCAATATTGAGTATCAATTTCAGTAATGGAATGAATCAGTTTCATCTTTGAGGAGGGTGATTTCTTATGGTAGATTGATTGCAGCTTCTGAGGGAGACGATTTAGTGTTTGGGTAGTTCGATTTCAGTACTTGAAGAGGATAAATTCGTGGTAACTTGGCAAGAGTTGGTGCTGCCCAAGAAGGTTCGATTTGGTGATTTAAAGACAGAAAAATATTTAGTGGCTCCATTCTTGATCGCTGGTCCTATCTTTCTCAATCACTGGCTTTGCATCTCAAGGACGGCCCTTAGAAGGATATTCGATTGCATTTTAAGTGGCTGCTACAACTACCTCAGTCTGGGCAATTTTGTGTGCAGCACATAGGGCAGCGATTTTGGTTGAGGAAGGACGACTCCATAGGGGCTGCGATTACATCTTGAAGAGGACGATTTGGCATTGGTTCAATTTCCATTCTCAGGCATCTTTTCCAGCAGCCAGCAATGTTCCCAGGTTCCATTTCATGTAACTGTTGTTGGGTCATATCATAGCATTGCATAGTAGAGTCTCATGTATCCCTTCATCGTCATTCCAGCAATATCTTGTATACTTCATGAAGGATTGATCACAAATATGTCATACATTGTTATTTGATCATCTGGAGATACATTTTATTGATTGTAATAGTCTGATATAACCTATATCAGACCTGGCATAGTATATAGTATATACTGAGTGTAATCAGACCTGTTATATCATCAATAAAGGCATATTTGCAAGTGGGTTCCTTGATATATGAGTATGCAATCATTTCTATGTTATTGTCTATGTTTTGGCATTGAAACATATTTTAAACCAGCATTAGAACACTCAGAAATTTATATCAGACTTAAGGAATCAGAACTTAGACACCTTTCATGCCAAGTGTTTGATGAAATGTCAATCCTTTCAAACTGAGTTTTGGGATAGAATAAGATAGGGATCTTACAGGATGATCGATCACAATTAACTATCACAATCCCCAATGAATAACTTCCATCATGTGTAAAGTTTATATAAGATATAATGTTAAAAATACAATCACTCAACCTCCTCTATCGATGAGAAGCATGAGGCATCACTAGTGGATGTAGGTAGTACAGATGGAGGAGCAAGATGACCTGTCTTTAAGGAGACCCATGCCCCCACGCTAATTAACACTCACATGTGGATGCATGCACATGTGCTTGCGCAATTACACATGCAAGAGCACATATGCTAAAGCATTTTGACAGTGAGCTTGTGATGCAGAAGGGAAAAAAACCCTTCAAAAATCGTTTTCCTAGGTTGAAATGCTTAGGATTCAGTTTTGAATCACCGTGTCATCGCTGGAATCGGCCAGATTCAATATGTAAACCTAAAAAACATTTTGGGAAAGGAAAATATGTACCCTGGTCAAACCCATAAGCAATTTGAACTAGGATTCGATTTCAAGACGTTTCATACCCAGAATTGGCCTATATATGAGCCAATTTGGTAACTTAGGTTCTATGATTTGTTGACCAATGCAAGGATTGTAAGGAGGGAAATCGTAGACATAGTGTTGACCCCTTTGACGTTGGTTTTGGCATTGATGTCAAGTGTTTACCTTGGCATACACAGAAGTGGCATATATTGAGTTGCTCTTGTTACTTTGGCACTTTAATGAAGGATATGAGACAGCTTGGTTTGGTTGACTTTGCATGAGCATTGATAATTCATTGAGGCAGCAATATTTGATATGCATATGAGTTTTGTTTTTGCACTTGATACATTTGGGATTTATACTATACATTGGTCTTTGGCATTGGTTGGTTTTGATCTATGCTCATTACTTGGTTATTGCTAGACCGACACAACAGTCTTGGTCTTCACTTAGCACATGTTTTATTAGACCGACATATATCATTGGGCATTATGAGGTTTAATGCGGTCATACAAATAATGTCTAATACCAACACAATGATAATTGTTTTGTTTTGCAAAGGTGCAACACCGACATAATCATTTGTGGTTTTGTGTGATACAAAGTGGTAAAAAATAAGCGATATTATGATGCCCTAAATATCATCATTTTGAAAAAAAATCAAGGCATTGTTAACTACAGCCAATTTAGGGCTTGGAGAGCTCGATGAAAATGGTGGTATGGCAATTGGTTTACTTTGCTTTGAGGATGCATCGACTTCATTCAAGCAAAGTTTAAAGTGCACAAAGTGGTAACACCATTCTTCAAAACCCCAACCTGGTTTTTGGGTATAATCTGGAAAATGTGGTTTCAATGATGCATATGTATATCAGCTTATCATTTGTCCTTGATTTGGTTTCTCATTCATCCATATTCTAATTCTATTTCCTATGTCGATGGTATTGGTCTTTTTGTTTGTTTTGTGGTTTCATACTATGTTGTCAACTTGGTCTTGCTTTATGCTTTGTGATGTTTCATTGTTACATCTTTACCTACAGGTTCATTGTCTTGGGTTTTCAAATAGGGCATACTATGTATTTTTTGGGGTTGTTTTTATGCTGTCTTGAGAAGGGTTTACACTATAGTGTCTTTGCTATCTATTGTCAAATGTTGTTTCATAAGGGTTTAGCGTAACATCCATCCATGGGTTATTGTTTTTGATAGTAATATTGTCCTCTACTAGGGCACGGGGTCTTATATCATTTAGCATTTTTAAGCCTGTGTAAAAGGTCATGTAATGTATTTGTTGTGTCGACTTGGACACAGGTTTCGTGCCATATGCATGCTGCTGTCTATGCATGGTATATACTAAAGTTTGTTGCATTGTGTGTAAGTCTTCATATGTAATGTCCCCGTTTTGGAGGTAATTCGATTTAATTAATTTAATTAATTAAGTTGTCCAAAATAATGAATATTTTATGAGGATGACTAATTAATTATTTTAATTAAATAAATAAGTGGTATTAAGTTAATTATTTATAAAGTTATCAAATAAATAAATATTAAAAGGTAACTTTATATTTAATTAATTTAATAAAGTGACTTGAATTATAAAATATTTTATAAAGTCACTTAATAAATAAAATAAAATAATGTTCTAGAAGTTTCTGGAGGAAGTGGAGAAAAAGAATAAATAGACGTCTTGGGCTTCATTCTCAGGCAGGCAGATTTGATGTTGATGATTGATGATTTCTTCTTGAGTATTTGTGGAGCCAAGTGGTCTGCAGATAATCAAATTGATCTTTGGGAACGAAAACTCCCATTGATTGCATAACTGAGGGAGTGAAATATCTCTTGAAGGGTTGCATTATTGGAGGAAGGTATCTCAGCCTTTCTATCTGTGCTAGATTGGAGAAGAAATACAAAGAATACAAGGGTTTGATGCATATCCATTTGCAGATTTTCAGGGATTTTAGTTGAAGATTTTTGATATATTTTGAAGAGGATTTTTTGGTTGATTTTATGATTTAATTTAGCAAGCTACAGTGACGCTGCTACAGTGACGTCGCTACAGTGTCGCGCTACAGTGACGTGCTACAGTATTAGGGTTTCTTTATTGGCTTGTGCTGGGCTTTCAGGTTACAATTTTCAGACTTTGGATTGAAGGTTCTGATTTTATTTTGAAGAGAAATTACTGGTCTGGATAGTTAAATCTTGGTAAAGAAAAAGACTCCATTTGGTGGTACTTTAAGGATTTTCTGGGCATTTTCAGTTTAGGCCTGAATCTGGTTTCTTGGCTCATCTCCAAAATGAACTGTGCAAATGAAATGTTTCTGCTCTTGTGGCTGTGTCGGGATCCATACCAGATAAGGGAGAGAAAGGCTTTGATTTAGGGTGCTGGGTGTTGCTAATTGAAATCCTCTTCTAGCTGCTGGTCGCCTATCATCAAGGGTTTCTTGACGTTGGGAGGCTGAACTTGAAGATCAAACAAACAGACGTGTTGCTTAACTGTTCTGTATATGACATTCTGGAAGGGCGTTTTTGGTCACATGAGGGTTAATTCCTAGTAGAAAGGTTGGACATGCATTGCTGGAGTCATTCCTAGCTGTCATCTGAAGATGTCTGAGCTCCTGGAGGTGAATTGTGGAGATTTCTAGGTCCTTGCATCTGAGTTGCTGCTGCTGTGACGAGTTCTCAAACATGGTGTTGTTAAACCAGGTTCTTATTCCTATTTAAATGCCATTTCATGATTGTTTTCCAGGTCTGTGGTTAAATCGATGAGTCTCTAGTGTTGGCTGTAGGTAACAGTCTGCTTCAAGCATTGATTTATATGTATTAGCCAAGAGTCTTGGCTGTTTGACATTAACATTGTATTGAAGTATTCATAGTAATGGAGATATAAGTAGCTGATTGTTCAAAAGATACTCTTGCAAATAGATTTTTTAATCAAATGATGCATGGCAAATGTTTGTAAAAATGTCTATTTGCTGTAGCTAAAATCTGCATACCTAGTGTCTCATATATTTGCATTTAAAATCCAAAAGAATTGCATATTAATGTGTAGATCAGATTTGTGGGCATTATAGGGGTATTTAAATCAATCTTAGCATCCTTTGTATTAAGCAACTTCAGACTGAAACACTATATCAGCAAGCTGTAAGGTTGCATTCAAACTGTTTTTCGAAATTACAATCAGCAAATTAGGGCAAATTCTGGTCAGTTTGAGCTAGGCTCATCACATCATACCATAACTTAGTCAATGTCGACCATGCATTAAATGTTTAGTGGTTACATATGATGATGTTATTCGAAGAATGATATAAACAGCAGTCTAGCATATTAGAAACAGATATACCACGATGATTCAAGGGGCAGTTTTTGAAGACAGTTATATAGGTTACATGTGGCAGTTTATTCAAAAGGCAGTTGATGGAAATTGTTATATTGAATTGTTACAAAAAGGTGACTCGAGCATCCGGTTTTGGTTCGATGCATATGAGAGGTTTATACTCTAATAAGAGTTATCATTCATGAACAAAATACAGAAATTTGTTTTGTAAAAGTTGCATGCAAGAACAGTGAAAAATAAGTTGATATGTTTTTTGTTTTATAGGTTCCAGTTTCAATGAACCTTTAAAATATAGAATGTATTGATTCTAAGAGTTGTAATGATTTGCAGTGAAACCGAGAAACTCTCTGTAATGTATTTCTTCATGATTGAAAATTGTGTTGTAAGGTCATGTCAGTGAGACAAAGATTGACCTTTTGCCAGTGATACTGTGTTTTGCCAGTGAGGCAGTTGTATTTGCCAATGAGGCATTATGTGTAGGCAGTGAGGCAATTGTATTTGCCAGTGAGGCATGTTGTGTAGCTAGTGAGGCTTTGCCAGTGAGGCATTTTATGTAGCCAGTGAGGCTTTGCCAATGAGGCACAAAAAGTAGCCAATGAGGCTTTGTAATCAATGGGAATTTATTAAGCCACTGAGGCATTTTCCCAAGTGGTTTTTTATCCCGATGAGGGTTTTCCACTCATGAAAATACTATGTTAAAGTTCTTTTGTGTTATGCCTCTTTTGAGTTTTTCATGTGGTTTAAAAATCTGATATTGGCTGTCACATTTTAGTACATTCTTGAAACTGATCTTTTCATGATTATAAAGAAGTTTTGTGTTTTGAAAAACAATTGAATTTGAATTTGGCTATTGAAACACTGATTCACCCCCCCTCTCAATCTTTCCCGTATTCCAACACATAGAACAAAATATGATGAATAGGGTTTCCATATATGAGAGCTTTATTTAAAAAATTAAGCTTGCTGTTGCTCTTGGACCCTTAAGTTAACTAAATGGGTGTGGTGGCCCATGTTAGAGTTGATCAAACCTTCAAATGGTCATATCAGATTAGATTCTTGATCTGACTTCAAGATGAGGCTTTTATTATATTTGCAGATTAAAAGAATGAATTGGATGAATGTAGGCAACAGGAAACTTCCTTGGTAGCCTCTCTTTCCTATACTTTTGCTGGTGAGGATGGTGTTCAGATTGATCAGGATGAGGTACAGGCTAAGTTTCAAAGGTTGGTAAAGGATACATTTAGGAAATCTCAACATGATGATAATATAGACTGATTATCCACCATTGCCTGAAACACTGAGGATGCAGAGGAAGTAGCTGAGATTGACACATTGGTTACGCAAAGCTGTCTCACCTTTAACATGTAGATAATTCAGATGGATTTGATGTCACAATCTGATGTATCTCAGATTCAAGATTTGGAGGGCATAAAATTTAGATGCTCCTACTGTTGTTGATGTGCTATTCTGGAGCAGTTTTTCGATCATTTATTTGAGGATGTGTTAGTTTTGGATGTCCTTCTAGAGGATCTATTTTGGTTGTAGTTATAATTATCAGATATCTACTTTTAAGATTTTCTGATTTATATTTAATTTATTGGACAAAATTAGTATATTGGGCTTGCTTGTGTGCAAACAAACTATTGATAGCATAGGAACTGCAATTAGCTTTTGATTTATTTTCCATAAAAAATCTTGTAAACTCTTATAAATAAATGCAATTTGCACTTAGATTTTGAATAGTAAATGTTATATTTACTTACTTCTAATATTGTCGTTCACACATCCTTGTGATTTTCATGTTTATATGTTTTATGAATTGAATATAATTTGATAATTATTGCAGTCTTTATCAATTGAAGTCTTGTAGCTTTGTTTGCAACCCTTCATATTTGATTCATAGTAGTTTATGTATGTGTTCTATCCAATTCTACCATGTTGTACTTATGATTTTTAATTTCTGTGTTTAATAAAAAGAGTAAATGTCTCTTAGTTGTTATAGGTTTTCCATATTAGATATGAAACATAAGAGCCTCTATATTAGTGCAAAACTGTTGAATCACCTTGTGCCCAAGCATGAAAACAAAAGGATAGATTTGTTTTAATTTGTATTTCTTCTTGCTCAAAGAAATCTCCACTAGTTCTAGGTATTTTTATTGTTTTTGTGTAAGGATATTCATCATTTCCTTCACTCTTCATTAGGGAGTTTCCCTCACAAATTGAAGGAAAGATTTTACTTTACATGCTGTTCCGTTTTGTGTTGCACTGAGAGGTGCAAATCGAAACACTAACATTCAGGAGATCATCTCTTAAATTAAAATCTAGTGATCAATGTTTCACAAAACACCTAATTTTTCACAAAACCAGGGTCAACCTTGGCATATTAGATTTTTCTCCATTTTGTAGAAAAGAACACCAAGTAACTCTTGGGCATTAGAAGGAGCTCAACAGTTCCAGAAATTTTCAAATTTTCATGTGCCCAAGCTATTAGCATTTTGGACCCAAGGAATGCTCTCATAAAGCAGCAAATAAGGGCTTGATCTCCAATTTCTTTCACAGAAAATGAGATCTTGGGTTGGGTGTCTATTTTAAGATAACATACATTTTGATTTTTTGGAGGGATGATGAGCTTGGATATCATTCTCCACACAAGGTACTTAATGAAACCTTGCATGTCGTTTTTACAGATTTGGGAGCTTTATTGAGCAATGGCTGATTTAAAATTCAAGGCTTGGATTTCAAGAGGAGACCATGATTTCCTTCGGGGCTAAATGAAGGGCCTACCAGCCCTTGGAAAATTAGGACGGGGCAGCAAAGGCATTAATGGTACCCTGGAGGGGCCGCAAGAAACATTGGGATAGTAGGCTCATGAGAAAAAGAAAAAGCCTATTTTTAGATCCTTACTACTTTGACCTTAGTGTATGGAATCATTTAATTTATAAGCTTTTATGGCAAACTTTATTATTCAAAATATAAAAAGATATAACCTATTTCCAATAAAACTATCATATCTTATAAGTGTATTGCAGGAAAATTTATACTGACCTATGCATTAGTGATCTCTCTGCATCCTTCTCCTTTTCAGCTATTGCATCTAACAACCATTTGACAGTACCTTTGCCATCACCTATGCTCTATTCAACAGTCCAAATGTAAATACAATTTGAATAAACTAATAAAGAATAGACTAGATTTAACATTGATGATAAAACAAATAAATTTAACTTGATTGAAAGATTTAAAGGGATAATTTTACAGGCTAAACAACTTTTTAATTTCCACTTGCATAGTTATATACTTTCTATTGTTCTTCAGATAACATCTGCTTAAGATAAAATCTTTACTGAGTTTATGCAATAAGCATTACCAAAAATATAATTGTGTAGCAAATTATATAGGCATTAAGGTTTCTTGAGTAGAAAAAAACCTTTGCATGTTTTCTATCTGCGGCTTTCAGACTTATGTAGAAGTCTGAACCATTATTTTTTATCCATTGACCATTAGACCGAAGAACAAATGATATTCCAATAAAATCGCTCTTCCCAAGTTTGAGTTCCAGGAACTATTTAAGCAATAAACAAAGATCAACTGAGTGAATCAATGATAAATAACAATCATTAACTTTGACACATTTTAAATTTGTAATTTGATAAAATTCCAACAGCCAAGTACAACTATAGAAAGAAAGCTGACCAACAAATTTATTTAGTGAATAACTAACAGAATTATCATGCCCTTCTGCACTAGATTTTTTAATATAAATAATTACAGTAGAGAGGATGGCTGAATAGTTTTTTATTATGATGATACCTGAAAAGATGCATTTCCAGCATATGCCCTTTCGAATGGTGTCTCACAGGCTCCATCCACCATGCTTGACCCTTTTGGTCTAAAATTCAGTGAAGGCACCTACATCATAATCATGGTTTTTTCTTAATATAGCTCAAGACAAACCTCTGTATTCAAGTGCTCAATGAGCATATTGAGCAGAAATCTAGAGTCTGTAACTCCAACTGTAAGATTCTATTGATAGGCTACTATGGTGGTGGCAATAGCAAACCAACTTCAAAGTACATAATAGAGCACATACCAGCCATTCTTGAGCTGAATTCTTTGATAATCCCCAATGAAGTATAATAGGCTCTCTGCTATCTGTTACAAACCTTGCAGACGTCTCATCCCCATTATTTATTAAATGTACCTATTTCACAAGGAAAAAGGATTGTGAAAAGACAACTTTAAAGATAATTACAGAAAAGCAACACTTAATATTGATACTAAGTCTGACCAGAAGCTGTTTATCCCCAAGTTTGAAGGTTGTTTTTTGAAGAATAGTTCTGCCATCGAGCCCTTCCATGGCATATGCATCCAAATGTGATGCATTGTCATTTCTAGACATTGTTTTATCAGAATACTTATTCAGTAAGTATGATGTGTCCCTCTTCTTGCGGGGAATGTGCTGGAAGGTCTGCATCTTCTCTTGTCTACTATCAGCTTTCATTTGAGTGCCTCCTAACTGCAACTTCTTGCGAATGTCAACCACAGAAATGCCTTTCACTAACTCTGCTTGTAATGCTTTTCTAGCTTCTTCATATTCTTGCTGAGTCAACATACATCACAAAGCCACAGTCAATGAATATAGCTTAGTTTCTTCCTAGTAATATCAATAACAATGCAATGCAATGAAGAACAAGCAGAACCAAACATAGGCACAGAACACTTTTTCAAAACAACTTGGAATAAATCTTATTTCACATCAAGGAATATGAAAATTATATCAACTGTGCAACAGAGCAGCAGGAAAATAGAGCTTATGCTTGATCAACTGGATGTTTAGTTGCTTAAAGGGTCAGTTGACAGTTCCAAGTTGAAGCTTTATTACCCAGAGTCACAAGGTGCATCTGGAGGATCAGAAGCAGATAAGGTATCCCAACGCAATTCCACTTTAGTGGTGTTTCCTATAAAGAGGTAATAACAGAGGGGAGGCCAAGAAGAATCTTAATCCATGATTGTCCCAGGAAAATTGTAAGGTGTTGCAAAAATGGCCATTTTATGGTTTGTGAAGAATTTAGACAGAATAGTAGAATCAAGAAAGAAATCTGCAATTCTAAGAACCTTGGAGAGATTGCCAAAACAAATTTCCAAAAATAGAAAAAGGATTTGATTATATAGAAGACAAAAGAACTCAGAGCCCCTATATAGAAATTTACCGTTCCAAAAATAGAAAAGGTTTGGTTTTAAAAAAGATGGCATGCTCAATACTCCTATCTAGAAATTTGTGCAAAATTGTGAATAGAGGACTCAATATTCTGAAAAAACTTATTATTTTAAATAGAAGTGAACATAAAAATTAGAAACATGTAAATAAATCATTATAGAAGACAACTACGACTTCCACCTCCATGCAAGTCTAAATGGGCACTTCACAAAAAACTCATCATTGCACAAGCAAAGTCTAGAAAGCCATAAGGATTCAATGAGTTCAAGAAAGTATGTAAAGGAATTGCAACCACTTGACGAGGAATAGGATTGCATTTATTAGTGATTTCTCTTGCACAACACAATAGGAATTCCCCCGATAAGTACTGTTCACACTTAAGAGATTCATTCCGAACTCTATGACCAAAGAATCTAAGAGCATTGACAAGGAGAATTCATCTCGAATGCACAAGAGCAAAAGGTGTGGGCATTTTTCTCCAAAAAAGTCAACCTACCAAGGCAATACCAATGAACACTCATTAGGAATCACATTTTCATTCAAGACACTTATTTGTGACAATACACTTGCTAGTCTGTTGGAGGGTTGTCCTACTAGAGAATGACAAATTTTTGTATGATACTCTCATAAATCATCAAAGTTTGGCGTCCATTCTATCTAGCACAACTTTGTTGTATATGTTTTGCATACTTCGCATGTTCTACACCCCATCATATAAAGTGGGACCAAGAGTTGGGCCACAACTAGTGTAATGTCCCCTTTTCCTTAGTAGTGGTCAAGCACAACGGTCAATCTACCAACTAGTCCCCATAGGCTAACAGAGTGTTCAGGGGACCCTTTTGAGGGTAATCATTGGTTTGATAGTAAACACTTTGGCGCTTATTTCAATATTCTTCAGCTGTTCATCCCAATTTATTTGTGGTGTGCCTTTTGGAGGCCATTCAGGAGACTTTGATGCATACTTACTATTTATAGTAAGTCACTAGTGTGGTCAGTTGGTAGAGTGTCTATATCTAGCATGGAGACACAATTATATCCAGAAGTTATATTGGTAATATTGGTCCTGTGTATTTAGTATTAATAACGCCAAATAATAAAGTGTGTTATTAAATATTAAAGGGGACTTTATATTTTTAGGATATAAGTGATTTAAAAGTATACTTTATAATAGAAGGGAGCTATAAGTGATTATTAAAGTATACTTTATATTATTAAGTTGTGCACCAAAAAAGGAGGGAAATGTAAATGAAATTTAAGTAAATTAAATGAGATGAAATCAAATGCAAATTGAATATTATAAAAGGGCATTTGAAGTTCATTTATGGATTCTGGATTATTATTCTTGATTGGAGAAATTTGAAGAAGAGCTTCAGTAAGGGTTTGTTGGTAGTTTGAAATTCAGGCTTTCTTGAGGACAAAACCCTTGGAGAGAATAATGTCTATAGGTGTGGAAGATCACCCAAGGGCATTCTGAGAGATAATCTTATTCAAAGGTTATCATAGAGCTTCATCAATTTCCTGGAGATCATCCTTCAAGGTTTACAGAACTTTCAAAATCAGAAGTTGTCATCCGAGTATGAATGCTTTCAATGTAATTTCATGGCATTAATAAATCTAATATAATAATATATTTGTGCTTCAACATTTCTTTGTTCTGCAATTTTATGCATTATCTGGCAATTTCTTCAAAAACCATAAAAACCAAAAAAATTCAGACAAGGCAGTTTCGGTTAGCAAATATCTCATAACAGGGTGGGATATTTCAGTGGTATCAGAGCACAGATTTCCTGCCATCCTTTGTTGGTTTTCAAAACGAAATTTCAGACTCCTAGGGTTTGAAGAGTTTATTGAGTTGCTGAAATTTTTCAATCAGGATTTCAGGGTTTATCTCTACTAGTGATTCTATGGAATAGAAGGATTTGCATTTCATTTATATATATTGGTATTCTGACGTGACATAACGACCAATCTCTTCCTTATAGCTGTCGTATATTTAAATGGGCATATCTATTGCTTAATTTGAATTCGCTGGGAAAAAAATCAGAGCCTAAGCAAGTTTGACGTGGTCACTAAAAAGAGACAAACACAACAGATTGAGACAAAAATTTCTAGCCGCTATTATGAGGTTCGAATATTTCAAAAGGAAGCCTACGTGGAGGTCCACTCAGCAGATCAAGATAAATCGCCAGATGAAGACAAAAAAATTGAGAGAGCAATTGAATACAAACAAGGCATCTTAAAGACAAGTTGGGAATAAAGAAAAAATCATGGGTATTAAAGAATTGCACCACGGTGTCCTACCGTTGCATAAGCAAATGACAAAGGATCTCAATCTTCAAATAAAAACACATTAATAAGGTGTCGATTTAATTTTGAAGCCATTGTCTTATGCCATCAGATTTTTCCAAAGGAAATGACAAAGGTCTGGAAAAAGACAAGGAATAAGGAGTAGTGATATTTTCTTTCCAGCACTATATCTTTGTAGCCGCTGCATCAAGAATAAGACAAAAATAATTGCCACGGTCCAAGTGAATATGACAAATTTTGGAATGTGACAAACGTTTGAAAACTCAAAGGCTGAGTCAGCAATTCGCAATTTATTATGCTAAGAGGAGTCTACTTGTGATTACCATCGCAGCTCAAGGAAAAGAGGCATCGAGTCCTGCTTCCCTGCTAAGTAATTGATCGCTTTGTCATATATGAGTGAGGTGGCGTAAGGAACAAAGGCAGTGAGTGCAAACTGGGAAGTCATGACTTGCAAAAGAAGACAATACCTTGCCCAGTATTCACCATAACCATCCTAGCAACCACGTGAAGGTCATTTCAAGGCGACTGGACATTGATAACTGAAGACGTGATACTCGGGAGTAATGCTGTTGATGTGTGTTTTATCATCCACCAAACATTCAGAATAAAAATGTCCAAAGACACTCTATCCTCTCTTGAAAAACCACCGCGGGCGATTCCAAGGTTTCTTTAGTCGGGTCTCGACGTGTGGATAAGTTCAGTGGTCGTTGTGATTTGCTGGTAATGAACAAGGGGACTTACGCAAGAATATCTTTGCAAATTCAGGACTTAGGAAATGTATCGTTGATGACTCTTAGTTGAGACTTTCAGTGGATCTCAAAAAAATGGCAAAAAGAATAGGGTTCAGAGAGTCTAATCTAAGCCTAAGAAATCAAGAGACAGTAAGGACTTGGTGAAGCGAAATAAACCACATTTTGTTTCGCCTCCTGTTGGACAACATACGCAAAATGGGTGCGATCTTCAAAGGGGTTGTGAGAATGATATTCAAACCTTGGGTAAGGTTGAAGTTAGGCTTCCACATTTAGGAGCTCAGGCTAACTTTACGCATCGGATGAAAATCATCCATCCGAAGAAAGTATGAGCTACACTTCACCAATGAGTCGATACGATCAATCTTTCATTCAATTAACAACTTTTCAAAGCAAATTCTATCTAAGCTAACTTTAATTCTAATCTATGGTGGAAGATAATATGTAACCTCGCTTACTATTCAACAATAAGAAGTGATTCAAGGCAAATCATGCTCAAGAGCTTTTATCATTCAAAATAGTCTCAATGCGACAATATACATAACAAGTCTCCACACAAAATGAAAATGAGAGAGCACTAGTTTATATAGAGCTCCAAAAATGAAATAGACGGCCGAGATTTAAACAAGATTAACGGCCCAGATTGTTACAACCAAACCCTAATTAGGGTTTCCCAAAATAACAAGAGTTAACCATCAGAAAACTATCAGAAAAGTGGCAGTTCCAGCTATAATCAAGGAGAGGCGTCCTTATCCATTTGAGTGGCATTGTGCTTGGCGAATCTGGACACTACGGCAATGACTTCGTCCATCGTGACAGGAGGTAACATGCTGATTCGGAATTCTAGTCCGTCCAACTTCTCGGCGCATCTGGCAAAGGTACCTTCCCAATCTGTCTCCTGCTTCTCAAAATCTTTCCGAATGGATGAGAGTCTTGCCACTCTCGCAAAGTCCTGCTTCGAAAATGGTCCAGCGGTCGGGAAGAAAGTTTCTTGAACTTTTTGCTTCAGTCTCTCTAACTGCATGTCGTTCTCCCGGATGACTTCACGGTCGAACACATCTGTAGTTATCATGCACATCTTCTCCTGGATTTTCCTGACCTGTTCTTCAATTCCAAGCCCATCGATCCTCGCCTTCTCCAATACTTCTTCTCTTGTTGTCACTGCCCAAAACCAGTGATGAAAATCATATGCTGCCCCTGCAGCGATCACCCTTTTATCAACTAACTCCTCCCTCGGAGTGCTCTTCAAAATCCTAAGGCTCGGAATAAGCCTTTCTTGCATATCCGGGATACCATCCCATGTCTCTGCCATATCCATCAACCTAGAAAGAAACGAAGAGGTTCGTCCATAAGCAAGCGCCAACCTCTCCATGAACAAGGCAGCTTCCATGCCTTCACCTGCCATCCAGTCTTGCGCTTCCCTGGCTGTCACCATTCCATGCTCAACTTCCTGAGTCATCTCCTGTGATGAATTGAGGAGAGGAGGAACAGTTGCATTGCCTTGATCTAGCGGCTGGGTCAAATGTTGTATGTATTCTTTGAGACGTTTGACCTCCTTTTTATACTCTTTCTTCTTGGTCACTTCCTTTTCCAGTCTCGCTTTAATGGTCGAGACGGAATTATCTAACTCTTCTACTTCCTGACCTTTTGATGTCGGACCAAGGTCAACAGTGGTGATAGCATACTCCTGCGGAGTGATTTCGTCCATTGGTTTGTCCACTGTAGGTACTGCAATGTGCACGGAACGGTGGCCTGTCTCATTCCTCTGGATGGTGGAAAACTTTTTGGCGGGCTTCTTGGTAGCAACTTGTTCTAATCTTGCCAAGAAATCGGCAGTATCGTCCTCTTCTTCCTGTTGAGCCTCAGCAGGCACCTGAACTTTCATTCTTTCTAATAGCCAGTCTGGAATGGTTGACTGTTCAATGCCATCCTCTACTTGGACCTCGTCTTCGTTTGGAACATCCATGACTCCTCTGAGGGCGGAAATCATTCCTTCCTCTAAGTCATTATCCCGGACTTCCATATCATTGTCTGAACCTAAAATCTCTGTGCCTGTTGGTGATGCAGGCTCTTCATCATCTAATTGGATAGGTTCATTGTTCACTTCCTGAGCTGCAAGAGGTTCGAGCATCTCAACCAAGGAGTCGTCTATATTAGCCACCAAATGGTCAACATTCCTGGACGCCGCTGACCGAGAAGGTCCTCCTTTATGCTTCTTGGAAACAGGTTCTGCACTTGGCACTATTTCTTTTCTTTTCTCTCCGATACCGGCCATGTCTTGATGGGATGCCCCAGCATTAGAGGAATATGACTCTGATTCGCTCAACAGATCATATGTGAGCGTGATTCCTTTTTGTCTCAATTCCTGAACATGATCATCAACCCACCACTGAGAATATTTCGTCACTGGCCTCATTAGGGTGGCTAGGTCTGCATGCTCTGGCTCTGACCACTTCACTGGAGGGAGAGGTCGACTTTCCTCAAAGCGAGGTTGGATGTGGTTTCCGTCATCCTGAAGCTGATCAGGTACTCGGCAGAACTCAATTGTTCTCATAAAATCCACGGACATCCTGGACCACATCTTCCGTCTGATCTCGTATTCATCGGCAGTATTTGCCCAATAATCCTCCAGTTCCGTTCTGTGCTTATATCTTCTTCCTTCCACTGTCCGGATGTTATGATGTGGGTCATAATTGACCCTGGACTTGTATGCCGTGAAAGGGTACCATTGGATCTCCAACCGTGCACTCTCAGCTGCTTGGGCGGACGGACAGTACTCTAGCATGTTCCCGATGAAGAAAGGGAATGTGACGGACGCCTTCTTGGTCGGCCTTTGAATATTCTGGTACTCTTCTAGTTGCCTCAAAACCTCGAGCAATATCATCCGATTAGTCGGATAGATTGGCAATTTGTAGGGATTTCCAGTAAATCCCTGGATCCTGATATATGTGAATTTCGGGAATTGGATGAACCAAGACCCGTATTTGCTGATAAGGCTTTTTGCTTCATGGCTCAGCCTTTGATGTATTCCTCCTTGGAGCTTTCTGGTGATATGCATTAGGAATGCATCATGCACCCTCCTGAAGTGAGTCTTTTCTTTCAATTGGAGCTGAGGATAGCAGTCGTAAGGCCTGAGCTCGTTCTCTCCATTGCCAATTCTGCCTTTGCAGATCAATCCAGGATATCTGTATGATCTGGCCAATAGGTATATCACATATGAACTCATGTGAAAAGACTTAGTCTTTTCAAGGTTGATTAGTTGCTCGTGAAGGTTATCACTTATCATCCGCGACCAGTTAAACATCTTGACTCCGGAGGTGACCTCGTCGATGAAGTAGTACATCCAGCTCTCAAAGAAGGCGCCTTGCGGATTGCCTGCGATCCTGTTCAGCATCAGCACGATATCTCCAAAATCTTCCTTGAAATCCGTGCGGCGAGGTCTCTTGGGCATCTTCTTGATTGATGGCTTTGGCTTGTCCATCCATACCTTGTTGACTGTGGTGGCGCACAAATCTGCCTTGCTGTCATATAGCATTTTGGTTTCTTCTTTGGTCTTATAGATCGTTCTTGAATGCTCAGGGATGCCAAAGGTTTCTTGGATTACAACTTCATTCAAATGTGCCAAGACTCGTCCGTCAGGGGCGATGATCTGTCTCTTTTGAGCATCATAATGGCGAGCACATTCCACCATTAACTCAGCACAATCCATGGCCGGTGGGAATCCAGCTGCTTGGAAGATCCCGTTTCTGACCATTCTTATGGCTATTGCTGTGGGAAGTCCCTTCTGACCGTATACTCTTTGCTTGAATTCGTCAAAATCCACATGTCCGAGGTCAGTATCTACAACATTCTTCCACTTTGAGATGACCTTGGTCTCCTTTTGGGCACCCTTATTGGCGAACTTCATTTTCAGCTTCCTTGATAATCCTCCTGCCGTGTCCGTCAACCTGCAGTCATAAAATTAACATTAATAAAAAGACTTTTTAAAATAGTTTAAACCACGTGCCTTGGTTTCGAAAAAAATGACTTTCAGCTGTTCAAATAATTAAAATATTGCGAAAAAGCAAGCTGAAAGTGACTTCGATGAAGTTGAAAATTCTTGTCAGAACTTCGTCAAGAGGAAAAGGCATAAAAAGATAGCAAACTTAATTAACCAATCCTCAAACCTCAGTGAAGGAACGTTGAATACAAATCAGATTTAAAAATCTGATTTTTTTGAAAAGTGCGCCCCTCTTCAAAAAGAATTCAGCTTTGAAAAACTCTTTTCCTTTTCTCACGAAAAATTTCCCAGCATAACACTGCTTATCCTTCTGGACAATTCGACTTTGCCTATTGATGAATTGATTGCCTGACGATTTCGAGAAAGATTAAATTTCTCTTCAGCTGTGTGTGAAAAAATGAGTTGCTGAAACTCATTATAATGCTGAAGGATTGAATTCGATTTAGCAACTGCCATCTTTCTTCTTGATCCTCGATTTGTTTTCATTTTCTAAACAGGCAACTTTCCTTTTATTTTCCGACAAGGCTCAGTCTCGAACTTATCCGGACAAATCTCCTTGATCTTCAAAAATTCGATTTTTTTCATTTAATGCTTATCTTTTGATTTTTCGAATTTTTAAATAAAACATTAAATCTTTAATTAAATTCGTGGTGAATTTAATTTTCTTCTTGCCGGATTTCATCTCCGCCTGGCATACTTCATTTTCGTCCGATTCGTGTCTGGCAAATTTGATTCCGTCCAAGGTATTTTTAAATTCCAAATAGTTGAGAATTAATTATTAAAATATTAAAATATTTTAATTAATTCCAACCCGTTCGTCTTGGACCCATGGCTATCTCGATTGTTCTTCCGTTTTTCTTGGCTGAGAGTGTATTTTCCGATTTCATCCTTGATTTCGTCTAGCCAAACCAAAATTCAAGCCATTCCGTCGAAGATTTTATTGCCAGATCCTCATTTTTCTTTGCCGAGGCGAGATTTTAAGCTTATTCCACTCTGCCAAAGTCAAATACTTCCTTGCTCGGTCGAATTTTTCTAAGCAAGATCCTTGTCCGAATGTCTTTGCCGGTTGAATTTTCCTGACGTCTGATATATTCTTCATCCTTTTGGTCAAGGACGATCCTTCCTTTCCTTTTACCTCGTGCATTTTTCTTCGGTCGAAGTTGGCAATTTCTTCGCATTTTCCATACTTAGGCAAATTTTGCCTCTTTTTCCTTCATCGTGTTAGGCATATTCCGTTTCATTCCTTGCCATATCCTGACGTTCTTTAGCACATGCCCTTTCAATCTTGACATTTGTCATCTCAAAAATGTCCGGATGTCTAGCCAACGTCTTCGTTTTCCATCCATTAGCCTATATACTTAGGCGAATTTTAGAGCTTTTCTTTGGATTTGGCCTCGACACTTAGCCAAAAATCATCATCCTATCATCTTGGGCGGACTTCCTTGGCATCTTGGACGTAGATCATGGATGTCTTTGCTATTTTACCAACTTCTTCCAAGTGCATGGTGGACTTCTCTTGAGTCCTTGGGATGAGCATCTTGGACGTAGATCATGGATGTCTTTGCTATTTTACCAACTTCTTCCAAGTGCATGGTGGACTTCTCTTGAGTCCTTGGGATGAGCATCTTGGACGTCCCTCTTTTCTAGGGCGAATTCCCTTAACATTTTAGCACTTATTCTCATCATTTTATCCTTTTGAAAGGGTTTTCCACCTCTTTATACTTAGCAAATTTCAAAACTCTCCTTAGCTGGGCGCCAACACTTAGTAAATATTTTGATTTTCCCTTACTTTATAAGTCTAGGCGGACTTCCATGACCTCCAGCCAAGTCCCACCTTTCAAGGGCGGACTTGCTTAACCTTTTGGACGAGCTTCTAAGCATAGGGCGGACTTTGAGCCTTCTTTGGACGTCTCTTCTAGTGGATGGCGGACTTTGGGACCTCTTAGCACATGCAGGGCGGACTTTGGGAGGTGTTAGGATATTCCTCTTGGCACATGGCGGACTTCAAGACTCCTTGGCACATGGCGGACTTCAAGACTCCTTGGCACATACTTCCTTGTGGATGGCGGACTTTCTAAGGCTTTTGCCACTTCCTTTCAAGCCAAGGCGGACTTCCAAGGGTCATAGGATAAGGATGGCGGACTTTGAAGAGTCTAAGGATGTTCATCCTTAGCTATGGCGGACTTCATGAAGTGCAAGGACATCAAAGGCGGACTTCATAGCATGCATGGATGAGCAGGGCGGACTTTAAGACCTTTTAGGATGAGCTTCCTTGCTGCATGGCGGACTTCTTAAGTCCTTTGGACATTTCTTCATCCATTCTTCTCATCCTCCATGGCGAATTTCAGACTTGCACAGATTTTCTACAAATTTCTCCATTTTTGAATTGATTTTCATGATTTCACCTTCAGATCTGATCGATCTTGACTGGTTTTTTGACTGGTTTTCCAGATTCTTGAATGTTTTTGGTATGATTTTCATGTTTTTTTGAACTTTTTTTTGCAAATTTTTCAAATTTTTCAAATTTTTACATTTTGATTTTCTGAGAGTTCTGGTGAGTTTTTCGGACTTCTGAGTGCGTTTTCAGAACTCGGGACCCTTCTAAAATAGAAACTTTCCAAAAATAGAAACTTTCCAAAAATAGAAACTTTCTAAAAATAGAAAAAGCAACCCTAAAAAATAGGGAACCCTGTTTGGTCCAAAAATGCCAAAAATGAAAAATCGAAAAAGCAACTTTTCCTAAAAAATAGGAAGTGTCAGAATTGGCCAAATTCACAGTCGATCTTCGTCTCTTGGGCCTTCTGAGCGCTTCCATGACGTCTACGCGCTGATTCAAACATGAATTCCTGACTTGGCTTGGATAACTCTTGGTGAACTGACTGGAAACTCTAAGCAAAGTGATCTCTCGTAACCGTTGCAAGGAGACAAAACCCTAAAAACTAACAGGCAACTGGGGGTCCCCATCGTGATGGGGCGATGTGTGAAAAGGTCACTGGTACATAATTTGAGAAGTCGTGGGCAGCCTATGCCAATCTACAGGCACATTATGTGGGTCGATTGCATGAGTTAAAGGTGCGCCATGAGTTATGGAAGCCAAACACAAGGTTGATCTTCATCAACCACAGCAACACTTTGACCAATATTCCTTGGCCTCTGTATATGTGCACAGAAAATTGTATAATCCTAAGTCTTAGAAGTCTAGTTTGGGTCCTAAGTTAATACTCAGAAAGTAGCGCTAAAGCTGGCTTATGTCAAGAATGTGATAAATAAGTGTGAAGCTTAGTTGATGTGGCACAAGTTTACTTTGGTGAGCATACAGTTGCAGGAAACCTTGAATGCATATCCACCCAGGCATAGCAATTTCTAGGTTTGAGTCTCCAGTGGAATTTTTTAGTGTTGTTGTACAATTTCAGAGATCATCTGCTGCTCTATAGTACTACTTAGAAAGAAGTTTATTAATCTAAAGTTTATCTCTACAAATATATCTTTCTTGACTGGTTTAATGTGAAAGAATGAAGTTGTTGTGATTGGTTATTACCTCGTATTGGCTATTCAGTTGTAAACTATCACAACACATGCAATGGATCGAAATATGTTTGTCAAAATGGAACATCTAACAAACTGATTGAATTACAAAAACTTCATGCAATTCGGAGTGGGTTCTTACTGGGACAACCTCAGGGGTAAATAGCAAGTATACAGCTTAAGGGCAGTCAGTGGAAAGATGACTATAGAGAGATCTATATCCGAATTGTTAGCAGGACTCTCCGAACTTATGAGGGACCCAGACATCAAGGGGTATTGTTGGACATTGTTAAAACCCAAACACAAGGGAGAGGATGAAAATAAAATGTTAGAACCCAAGGCAAATGGAAATGAGGATTCTAGAGAAAAAATTTAGGACAGCAAAAATGAGTTAAAGAAACAAAATATTTGTTCTACTTGCGAGGGGCCTTGGGAGTTGAATCACCTATGCTCAAGTAAATAGGTGAAGAAGCTAGAGGAGAAGCAAAAAGTCCTACTTTCTGGTGAGACAGCTGAGTTTGATTGTTCTATGTGTGATTCTAACACTATCCCATTTCTTCTACACAAAGAAAGTATGGCACCATCCAGTGAAACAACTAAGAAGGATGATGATGATGATTTTGACTTTGGGACTAACGCTGCACTAGTTCCAAATCAGCTAGTAAGCAATGAGGTTATTAAACCAGTAGCCTCTAATATTTCATTAGAGCTATCTTATGAGGTTCATAACACCAGTACTTATGAGGATGTGTGCAATGTTGATGGTACACATGATGATGTTTTCCAATCGGTTAATGATGGTGATTCAACATCCTATCATAGTGCTGATTACAAATCAGAAAATTTGTATAGGGATGACAGGTTTCAAGGGTCCCATCATTTAGCAAGACAATTGAAGGTGAATGAAGGCTTGCTACAGCCATAGAACACTTTGATGTTGCTCAGTGATGGCAAACTGTTGTTGGAGGATTCCAGAAACACATGAGCACTTTGATGGTGAACTTTCCCTTGCAGAGTTTCAGGCACTCAAAGATGCATTGGGGGTAATGAAAAACAATTACCTACAACTACTTTCAGACAGGGATCATCTTCTCACGCTTGATGGGATTTATTATGATGCACTAAAAGGGAAAGAAGAGGAGGTTGATGAGCTCACTCATGAGCTTGAGTTCACCATGGACTCTTTGAGGAGCACTCAAATGGCCCTTCAAGAGTCAGAGACTTGGATTGACGAACTTACAATGGAGTTGAGCTTAGTGCAGTCATCATCACCCATAGCTAACATTCAGCTATCTATGGCAGCCTTAGGTGATGAGCATACATCCACGAATTGTGGGGATGTGCACATTGAAGATGTGGAAACATCCATTTCATTTACAGGTGCAAGTGACACCAATGGGATGAGTGCATTGGATGAGCATAACAGGGAACAGTATGTTGCAGCAGAAGTTCCTGAAGATGAATCCATTTAAAGTGATGCAGAGAATGTTATTGACAAGTCTTGTGATGAAGAGGTGGATTCTGCGGAGAGTTGTGAGGTCGACCACAACGCTGTCTCATCTTCTTTACAGGAGGAATGCAGGGTGTCATCTAGTGGGGAAATTGGTTTCCATGCTAATATGTCTCCCTCTCCTGGAAGCAAATCAGAAATTTCATTGATGAGTTGATCATAAGCAGTTGCTGATGAAGCGAAAAGAGGCAGTTGAATAAATATCAAGAAACAACTATCGAAGGTGAAGATCAAGGGAAAAAGAGCCTTTTCAAAAGAAAGGCACCCTTCTTTCTGGACCTCTGGATGCTGACAAATGACCAAAGGCCTCCCAAGACAATCTTCTCAGCCTAGGTAGATCTCAACAACGCAACTGCAAGCACAGGCATCTGATGAGGCAGTCAACAAATAATCAAGATCAAACTAGGCAACTTTTCAGATGAAGATAACCATGTTGAAGGACAAAAGCGCCCTTCTCAATGAGGGGTGCCCTTGAATAAAGGAACCCTAAGAAGACTTCTGAAATCCCAACTCTAGTCATCTTTGGCAAAACGGAGTTGGCTACCTGACAAGATATCAAACAAGATCATCTGATTCTCCGATCAACGAGAAATCCAAATCAAAGCACGAGAGGTCATTTCAAAAAGCTGAAGAATGAAGATTGAAAATTTACCAAGGCACAAGCAAAAGTGCCCTTTCTTGGAAAAGGCGCCCTTTCTTTTGAGGCCCTGAACTCAGCTTTTTACCATAATGTCTCCCAGGCACTTCTCTTCAGGATAGATCCAACTCGACAGTGAATGTGTCAGTAGCAGCTCAGGATCAACAGATCAAGCCAAATTCAGGATCAAACTGAGGTCATTCAAGAGAAAATAATAAAAAAACTTGCAAAACTCAAAAGGGACGCCTAGAAGAAGTCAAAGGTCAAGTTGTTGACTAAAGTCAAGATATTTTGAGTTAAACTTGGTTAAAACATTCCACGATCAGTGGAAATCACCTTTTTGAACTTCAGATCAAGCCAAAACCACTTTTGATCATGAGTTAGGTCCCCAAACTTGTGGATCTAAGGCTTGAGTCTATATAATCTAAGTATAGGCGTCCTACTTCATTATTTTATTGCACGTTAAGCATCAAATGCATATAAGCTTCCTTGGCGATACCATTTACGATTCGGTTTTCATCCGTTTCTTCACATTTCTTGGGTGTGACCGGCAGAGAAGATTGCCAATTTGAGGATTACCCCGTAGATAGATTTTCTCTAGGAGTCTGATAAAAACTTCCAATCCATCTTTTGTCTTCTTCCTCTCTTCTTGTCTTAGGTTTTCTTGCACATTTCAAAAAGGTGATAGGCTACATCAGATCAGATCAACTGGATAGATCCAGCATAATTTTCCAAAGAAACCCATCTCGTCAAATTTTCCAGAATCAACAAACTTGCTGCCCTACTTCGGGGCTCAAAAAGTTTCAAAATCAAAATTTTGAGGAACTGGGGGTTGTTCAGCATTGAAGCACGAACAAAACCCATGTGCCAGATTTTTTCCGGAAAAATACTTCTCAGCAGGGTGCTATTTTTAGGGGTTTCCAAAAGTTATCAGAACGAGGTCAAGTTTACAGTCAATCTTTGAGTTTTTCAAGATGCAGTACTCTTAGGTACAATACGGGACCAAGACATCCCTATTCCATGATTACTTGAAAAAAATTGACACAAACTTACATCAGGTAAATCCAGTGGTTGATCTGGAGCAACTGGAAGGCATGAATCAGATCACATTGCAGAATATTGAAGAATCCGGGTTGCTACAGGCCACATCCATTCCCATCACGTTACAAAGCGTGGAGCTTGTAATCACTTGTGTCGAGCATTACAATCCTACCACTAGAGAAATCAAAGCAGCAGATGGAAGAATTGTTTGCAGTCTAAAGCCTCAGGATATTGAAAAGTGCTTTGATATTCCATCATGTCCTAACAGCAAAGTCATATCAGTGACGGAATGCCAGAAGGCATTCGAGACAGCCAAGGACAAATGTCAAAAGATAATAGCTGAAAAATGGCTAAAAGTGACAAAGGCTAGCTTGCCTAAGTTGGTGGGACGAGGAGAATGTAAAGATGAGTACGCAGTGTTAATCACTCTACTCAATAGAATCACTGGAGAAGAGGATGGCCATCAATTCCACTCATGGATGTATTATGTCATTGCGAAAATCATTGGCAGAAGGGAATATTATGACTGGGCCACTTTGATTAGTGACACACTCCACCGACAAATCACTAGGTATCTGGAAGCTCATAGGTTCCACATGTGCTCTTACCTAGTGTACCTAATTGCCCTCCAAGGTGATTTCAGGATATTGAACAATGTGGGAACCTTGGGTGTGCAAAAGGTTCATGAACATTTTACACGTCTTGAGTTTACTCAAGCGGAGCAACACTTCAAAAGAACGAGTGATCACTTCATTATGCACACTGTACGTGAGCTAGACCATGAGATGCACGTGTATTTCACAGGCAGCCAGAGAGGCAATGGCGATTGAGTGGATTGGTTCATCCAATTCCCTACGTTCTCCTACATACGCGTGTATGGCTACATTGGTCACCCCGCCATGCTACCAAGATACCCCTCAGATAGGGTAGTCTTCATGGAATTCCTAAGATAGTTGTCTGAAGTCCACGTCTACTTGCACTTGAAGAAGAAGACAGCTATTAATTTCCCCATTGGAATGGGACTCTATAGATGTAGATTCACGGCAAATGCTAAGATGATGAGTCAGGAAACAGTGAGGCTTAATCTCAAGTACCTCATTAAGAGAAGGTCCTATGATCCCAGAGGGCTCTATGCAGCGCATCTCGAGCAACACTCGTCACATAAGTCTTCTATGGAAGATTATTGGGTAAATTGTCAAGACGAGTATGAAGTGCAAAGAAAGAACTACAGCAGGTTCAGACTCCCGCAAATTGCTGATTTTATGTCAGGAGACATCGAGGGCCTATCCAACGATGAAGGGGAAGTCATTCTCCCCTCATTCTTCGCAAATTTAGTTGACTCCCAACCACTCCCAAGAGTGGATTGGTATGCCAAGAAAAACATGTCTCTAGAGGAAAGAACGAGTAGAGTGGTTAGAAATAGCCAACTCTATCTCGACAGCAAGAAATCAAGGAAGGTGATACCTCACATAGCAGAGCTACCACCGGTTCAGTCTCCACCACCTTCCACTTCAAAAAGGAAACCTAGGTAGAAGCAATGGTGCAATCCTCCCCAAGGGATGAGGATGTCGAAGCCTACAAAGCCCAGAACACAGAGGACACCTGTGGAGAAAGCCACACATAGTCCTGAGATAATCATGAGCGTTGCTGCCCCAGAGCAAGGAATAGAGACTGCTACTCCTGAACCAGAAGAAGTTGTTGCTGAGGAGCCAGCAGCAATAGTTGCTGAAGAGCCAGTAGCAGAATCAACAGCAGAAATGGTGCCTGTTATGGAAATAGAGCCGCCAATATCACCACCATCACCGCCATCACAAGTGCTCATTGACTTGGATTCACCACCGATAGACATTGCTCTAGCATAGTCTCACACATCGGGCATTCAAGGGCCTCATATTCCTCCTAGTGAAGATCGCCGAGATTCCATTTGGCTTGAAGGCTTCCTAGGGAGAAAGAGGGGAAAACCCTCCTATGAACTTGACTTCACCGAATTCGACCACGTCCCACAAGACATGCCGGTGAAGAAGTTGAAGAGGCAAGTTCACATAGAGAGGAATGCAGAGTGTGAAATTATCATAGAAACTGCTACCCCACCAGTAGAGAAAAGCATACACGAGGTACAAGTAGAAGACTACACATTGTCTCAACTTAACCTCGGGAAGACTACATGACAAGTGGAGGCAGACCTTCTCAGAATAGCTTCGGTGAGCGCACAAGAAAGAATGGCTAAGGATGGAAAAGAAAAAGCAGCCTTAAAGGCTGAAAATCAGCAACTGAGGTCATACATAACCAGCTTGATGCATGGCACCCCAAACGTCTCAGCCTTACCAGCAGGATTGTTAGATCTCCCCGCAAAACAAAATCATCAACAATTGATAACATACGGCAAACACTTGAGAGATCAAGTGGAAGAGTTTGTTCTCAAGGGAAGATGTATACTAGCAAATCTATACCAATTATGGGATAGAGCACATGGACTTCGTGCAGAGATCCAACAATCAGAACAAAGAATTGCAGAGAAGAGGCTAGAAGACGAGAGCACAATTGCAGACTTGCAATTGGCATATCAATGAGTCTACTCCGAGGAAAACAAGCAACATCTCTTTGCTTGGAAGGAATAGTTGGCATACAAGGTGAAAGCCTATGACGCCCATTCAGTAGAGTTGATTGATTACAGACGGGTGGTCGCCACTATTATCAACTTCGCAAGAATGTTGGTAATATCTTTCCCTCACATGGAATATCAGCGTGAGGGAGGAGAATACGTCAAGATGGTCACTGTACAAAATCAGTTCAGAGACGTCATCCGCAGTACCTTTCTTGATGATCCAGATGGTTGCAAGCTGGCTAAGGTGGCAACTTTATCAACCAAGTTCGAAGAGGCAGCATCTCAGTGTATAGACTTCAGAAATCAACTCACAACGGGTGAGGTAATGCTGCGACGCCACGTCATCATTCTACAGAGCATTACCTCCCCAGAGGCTGATGAAGTCAACGAATGGATAGAGACACTGTTGATTAATGGTGAGCTATAAAGGCACCAAAAAGGACGTCCTACACCCTCCAAGTGGCATTTATGATACTTGAGTTTGACTTGATGCTTCTTTCCAAGTCAACTCAAGATGACATTAAATGTAATTGGAGTTAACTTGATGCCCCTTTCCAAGTTAACTCCATATCCCTTAAATCATGCATCCCACCGACATGATGTCTAATCGGCTTCCATGATTTGTGGATCTTAGATCTCCACTAAATGTGGATGTCTATTTTGGAGGGATACTTTCATTAAAGTTCACCTTTAGTTTACTTTTAGTCAACTAAAGTAGTTTCAAGTTGACTCTTTGTTTACTTTCAGTTAACTGAAGTAGTTTTCCAAGTTAACTGCTTGTTCCCCCTTTTTAGGAATAAATCTTGCTAATTGATTGGCAAGAACTCATTGTTAACTCAAGGAGATTTTAGGGTTGCCCACTCCTTTGAGTTCTATAAATAAGAGCCTTGGGCTCATTGTTTGTTTAACTTTTACTTGCTATGCAAAATTGCTACACCATTGTTGCCAACAACTTTGAAAGCGGATATTTGTTCACTCTTGGATGAAAGTTCGTTGGTCGATTGTAATTGTGCATGATTTTGTGCCTTTGCTATCCCAACCTTTGTAATTCGTTGATGAAGCTTGAAGAAGAATATCAAAAGGCGCTTACATTTTGATCTACCTATTTGAGTTATTTCTACGTCTTGTATCTAATAGCTTGTTGTTTCATTTCCCTCCTCGGATAGGGGTTCCTTCTCGGATATTTGTCATTGATAGTTATCGTTTGTTGTTGTTTAAATGTATTGTCCTTCAATCTATACTTCGGATAGGGGTTCCTCCTCCTTAGCAAGCTTGTTGGCCAAGACATCATTAATTTGTTGTTTCTTGTAAACCTTTTCCTAGCCCATACCTCGGATAGGGGTTCCTCCTCCTTGGCAAGTCTCAGATCTAGTTTATCGTAAAGAGTGTTTGCTTGTACCAACCTTATCCCGATATATATCTAAGAGTTCAGAGCCTCGGCCATATTCTCAGGAGACGGCGAATTCAGGTGATCCAACCACTTCATTCCCACTCCTTTACCCTCATGCTCTGTTTACTTTGAAGGTATTGGATAGATTAAAAGCTAGAACAGTTGTAGTTAAGATCTGCAGAAACCAGAGAAAAAGCTTAGCTGCGGCGCATTGTGTTTGTGCACCCTTGTGTCCTACCGCTGAAGTACAAAAAGATAAGAACCTTAGTTTACCATACCCTTCCTTACGCATTGCTTTCAGCAGAGAGGGACTTCTCCTCTTTAAATAACGAAGAAGTGTTGCAAAACATTTGAAATAGCTGAATGTTTACAATCAGCACTCCAAAGGTGCTAATTTAAACGCCAACAACACTAAAGTTTCTTACTATTGAAGAAATGAAGGATCTAGAATCCTTAACAATGGATGAGTTGCATGGAATCCTCATTGTTTATGAGATGAAAACTGAGCATGAGGAGTCATCAAAAAGGGAAGCTACTTTCAAAGCTGCAAAGAAACAGAAAAACAAATAATCCGAACTTACCGAAAGATCATATGATGAATCTGATGATGAAGAATTCAATTTTGTAAGAAAGCTAAAGAAGGGCTTTGGAAAGTACAAAGGTAATTTGCCTTTTAAGCAAGATTATCAGGGAACGTGTCTCCAGCCCCCTGGGATGTGTCTCGAGGACCAAGACGCATCTTCGATACCGGGGACATGCCCAGAGATGCCCCCGTTTGCAAGGGATGCGGGTAAACATTTACCGGCATCTTCAGAGATCTCATGTGACCACTTGCGGCATCTCTCAATGAAAGGCACTCAAAAACCTAACTTTAAAAATGTTAAAAGTTAAAACAACACTTTCACTTGTGCTGCTACTTCTGCACTCTTGGAACAATATAAACTGAGCACTATTTGGGGCACATGAGAGGTTGTGAATGAGGTGCGACCAGTTTCAAGATAATCAAGCTCCATTTCAAAATCAGGCGAGCACACGCACTTGGGGCTTTGGTCTCTTCTGAGGCAAAAAATTATCTGGTTGAAACAATGCCAAGTATTTCATTTCCAATGGAACTAGAACTGATTACAAAATTCAATCAGCATCACACCATATAATATTATAAAATATAAAGAGAACAGAGGGTGTTGCGACATGTATGCTGATAAATCCTTCTCATTTCTAACTTTTCTTGGCTTCCAATGTAAGATATGCTGCCTGATAGAATGAAATATTAGAGGAGTAACTCTTGCTGCAGAATCCTTGATACAAGTTAGGCTATCTCTCTGCAACTTTTTAGACTGATTTTTTTTGAGAATGCAGTCATACATGGAAGCTCGAGACTGAAACTCCCTAATCTGTAATTCAAGAAAATGGCATCGCCATTTAATGCCACGCCTGTAAAATTTCCAGTCATCTGACAATCTTCTTTTTTTCCTAATAAAAATCAGTCACGACATTATAACAAGCATAAGGAAAATAATTCATTAGTAATTAAGAAATGTAAGAAAATGCAGATCATTTTTAGATAACTTATTTTGCAAGACCAAAGCCTACAAATGATATAAATTTCTTGTCCATAGCTTCAATTTCTTCTAGGTAGTCTTATTAGTCTACTGTACTGTTGATCATTACAGTTCCAAATGAGTGTTCAATTTGAAAACTTGGGGGGCATACAGACTGGTTAAAACTGCATCCATTAAATCTTGTGAAATATCAACTAATCAATCAAGACAATCGATTGATCCTTATGGAACACCAAGGTGTCTCTTTTTTAACTAAATGGATTAATGTTTCCCAGTAATAATTTAAATAAAGTGATATGGATATCCAATATGCTGCTAATAATTTTTTTTTTTGTGTAGAAGGTCAAGTGGGGGAAAACAAGGCTTGTACCCATTGTGGAAGTATTGTGATCGGGTTTCAGGGCTGAAGGGTTCAGGTGGAACAACCACAATCACATGTAAGTTTTGTCAAATGTCATAGCAAGGTACTTACACGAGGGAGAGGGCTCATTTCCTTCACATACATGAAAAAGGTGTTGATTTTTGTCCAAATGAGGTACAATGATATGAAGTTGTGAGGAATCAAGAAAGGGCTGACGGGAAAGTTTCTAATTTGAGCAATAGATATTAGTTCAACCATCTGTAACACCAACATCCTTCCTAATTGCAAATCTTGGATTAGCCCCTACTTTTTTATCGCTACCACTACTGAAGTTGTGCATGCCATCATATTCCATATCCAGACCTGTTATTGAAAAAGAATCCCTGTCAAAGTATCTTAGAGTTTGCAAATCCATGTCACATATCCTCAGAATCTACACCTGGATTGCAATCCCTATACAGCCACATCAAGCTGCATAGTTGACAAATTGAGCTTTTGTGGTGCTTTGAGGTTGAGAAGGCCTAGTACATTATTGATCAGCTTTCCCTTGATAATACAGAATATGTTCTAATCATTTTTGTTGTATCATATGTTCTGTATGTGTGCAAATCAGTTGCCCATGCAGAGTACCAATGGAAAGGGAGATTCGGACCCATGTCATAGTATGTAAATGTGCAGACCAAAGCCCAGAACGCTGCCATGTGCATGGCCAAATGTGAAATGCTCAAGTATATGTTAGCACCTTAATGACTGTGTCTTAAAGTGGCAGCATCATGCAGGGTGATAATTGCAATCTATAATACAAATATAAGAAACTCAAACGGTGACATAATAAAGCCAAGAATGGGAAGTGAAAATTTGGAATTGAAGGTTAACATCAATTTTCTCTGCAAACTATCTTAAGAAAATGATCCCAAGTCTAGGTTCTAATTGAAATATGTTATATAAGCACAACAGAAGAGAGAGCCTGTTCTGACACCTGACGATGAGGATCTCACTGCCCACCATCTTTCCACTTTCACAGACTTGAGATCTCAGCACAATGATGATGGCACCAGAATCAGTCTACATCCCACTGTATTCCACACTCCCATAGCATTGATAACTAACCATTTGTCCCTGGCTTCATCTTTCAAGAGAAATTCAATAGCACATATTTTGGGATCCCGAATTTCAATTGTCAGGGAGTGGCATTCCCCAGACTGCAAACCATAAGAACAGAAAAATATTAAACAAGTCATAATGAAGAACACAAAATTCCAGTATAGATTTTCATGTTATTGGATATTCTAGATACTCTAGTTTTACTATGCTTTTATCGCTTGGTAAGTATATGGTACATTTTGTCTGTAGGGAGCAATCACAGTGGAGTTATTATTGCTTCAAATACACTAATGTGAGTATATGTATATATATACATGTGTGCGCATATGTACATGCTACATATGTGTCAAACACTACAAAAACAAAAACGATCTTCTAAACAAACAGACGCTTTCTATAGATAGTACAAAAATCTTTTGACTTAAAAGTCGTCTTATCTCATTTTATCTTGCATACCTAAACATACAACCAAGAAGAGATATAGATATTAAAGAATTTTTTAGCAATTGCATACCCTTTTAAAAGGAGTCTGCAGTGCTTTCTGTTTATAATTTCTCGTTCCAGTAGGCCAATGAGATGGAATAACCCAATTCCTGCAAACAGCCATCATTATGCGAGCTAATTTAAATTAATACGAAGTACAGCGATGCAAATGGAAAAACCCAATTCCAGTAAGCAGCCATCAGTATGTGACATAATTTAAATGAATACTAACTACAATGATGTAAATGGTGTTAGTTGAGTGAGAAGCTTACTTGTCAGTGGAAAGAAGAACTCCCCAATGAAGAAGTAGGGATGTAGTGGCATTTGTGACTTCCAACTCTATGCAAATTGGGGACCCCTTCTTAATCTTCAATCCCCACCAAATGATTAAATAAATGAATCACAGTAGCAGTTCGTTATGGAATTCCAGAACATTTTAAAAAATGAGAAATAAAATGCGCCCTAAAATATTTATCTATTTTAGCTTAACTTTACTATACTTACAGAAAGTTGTTAAATCATTCAGTTGTGTGTATACAAACCTGCACTTGCATTCTTAGGCCTCCATCCAGCTGGAACTTGTAGTCGATCTGCTCCTTCGCCATCTTTCGGTACCAAGTCAAATTTGCCGAGTCTATTAAGATTTATAGTTGTAAAAGCCTGTGAAGAATCAGATGCGGATAGGAATAGGAGCATACGATGGAGAACAGCCCAAAGGCGATACCCACTAATTAATATTCCCATTTTTTACCACCACCGTCGAATTGGAATCTAAAAAAGGCTTGACAATTATGCATGAAAACATATTAGTGATATAACGATAGGTAACATTTATCTTAAAAGCCTTTGTGTATATAATCTTGGCTCAATGGCAACCGCTGGTTTTGATTAGAAGCTGCAAGCTCAATTCAGCGTGGCTGTATTTGCCAGTATGCTTCAACGAGGTTAAAACAATAACAGATAGCTCAACGTTTTAAAACAAATGATAAAGAAAGTAGTTTATTGCAAGATGGAAGCTTCCCCTCCATCTTCCTTCAGAACCCAGATTGCTCGAATTAAGAAGGAAATAAAATGCCAAACATATATTTAGGTGAAATGTATCAATTACTAACTATGTTCTAATAGCTGTTTACTCCATGCTTATATACTCTATGTTTATATTTTATTTTAGTCGTTATATTGTTTTAATTATGTCAATAAATATTTACATCTTACACCTATATATGTTCACTATTAAATATGTAGTTAACCAAAAAAACAAAATTAAACATTTATGGGTACATATATGTTTTCAACACAAAACAAGTTGGACAAAATAAAGTCGTTTTTTCATTAATATAAGTACATAAATGTTTACAATTACCACTTTATGCAAGTGGCTCAAAGCTTCAAATACATTGTATTTACGTGTACATATGAAGAGTTAATGGTGTAGAATGTGACATAATATAAAACATTTATCAATTTTATGAGCTATCAATTGCACTTTAACCCACACTTCCTATCACATCTTCATGCATTAACTCTATCTACTTCTGGTACTTGCATACACAGTTAATGGTATAAGGCTCCTTAATAAACCAAATAACATATTTTTGTTCATATATATGACTGAATTTATCCAAGCCACCTATTTTGTCAATTACACCAAATATAAAATTGAATTCCTAAAAGCCACGGCAAAACTTAGGCATAAATGGCCACTGCAAAATGAAATGACAGATTGTTTCCCACGAAAATTCAAATTTGAAAATCAACCACCACAATTCAATGCATTCTATTTACACATTTGAATGATTTTATAAGAGGGAATTTCCAAGGTCATTTTCATTATGAATTCTCCTCTGCTTTCACTAAATATCCTCTCCAAAATTCAGAGCTTACTAAGGCAACCTCTACACTCTCCTCTTAAAAAGGTGCATATTAAGGTCGGTACACCCAGAATAACTAAATTCATGTTTTCACACACACACACACACACACATATATATTTATTTATTTATTTATTTATTTATTTATTTGTGTACTCAATTTCATTTATCAATATACTATTTTATATTTATGTACTTAGTGTTTACATTATTTTGACGCATACAAATTATTATGTTTTCAGTTACTTGTTCAAAATAAAAGAATCCAAATTTACAAACAGCAACATTATCCATTATTTAATCATATCATAGTTACATTTTTATCACCTGCATACATCATACATCAAAGATAATAATAGCAACATTATCCTTAGTAAAGCTTTCCAACTGCATACATCAAATATAATAACGATAGCATTATCCATTCTTTAATCATATCACAATTATATCCTTATCTCCTACATCTTATCATTATTGTTAAGCTTTCTAACTTGCATACATCAAATTTACATTCTTACTTGTAGTTTGTTGTATTTTATCATCATTTATCTATATGACATAGAGGGTTTCATTACAGTGATTTTTTTTGACTTCATACTATGAAATCATTAAATATAATGTGAAATAAATAGAGCATTATCGGCTTTTATTTTAAATCCCTCATTAATAATCATGAAATTTAATGGGTGTACATTTTTTGTCCCAATTTATTGAGTGTTTTCTGGATTACACATCATGCAAAGTCTCCTAGTTTTAGGAAACCTCTACCCATCATTTCCCCTTGCATTTTGCACACAATGATATGGGTTAATCTATTTTCTTCCACTTATTTGGGTAGAGGTTTTCTTTTTTCAGTAATTACAATTTGCAGATAATGATGTGATTAAATATATAAACAAAATGTAGAAATATATGTATATTGGATTATATATTTCCAATTTATATAACCCTAACACTTCCATACCATCAAATACTTTCACCTTGCTCTATAAATGTCCTTGCATTAGGCTATTGTCCAATTCATTGGCATCTTTGATTAGCTTTCTTAGGACTCATAGATCCAAAAATATGTCCTTTGAATTGCACTGCCATGTAGGGTGCCCCAATATGCAATATAGGTCGTATCTTTCAGATCCATACTACCATGACTCTTCAAAACCGTGAGAGATAATTATCTAGGGGCTAAAAATTGCCCAACCACCCATGGTGAAGTAGACATATACGTGGCATGTAGTGCACATAATCATGTGGTTGGGTAAATAAATTGCCCCCCACCCTCCTAGCATTAAACCTTTAAATATGTCATTTATATTGCACTGCCATGTAGGGTTCCCTAATATGCAATATAAACTAAATCTTTTTGCTTAATACTACCATTTTCTTATTGTGATTTTTCCTTTAAATTGTATTCCTTTTATGCGCTGTTAAACAACATATGCAAGATATCCTGATTAATACA